>BJCM01111041.1:0-10428 GCA_018326385.1 Flaveria bidentis | reverse complement strand
GTGGTGGTGAGAGGAGAGGTAAGATGGGGATGATGAAGATGGCTTTCAGGGTGGAGAAGAGGTTAGAAGACCTCAGAAGTGGCAAGTCCACATCTTCTCCATGCAGACCACAGGAAGACGTTTTTTAATGAAACATCTTCCAAAAATCAAACAGTCTACGCACTCAAAAGCTCTTCCCGCGTCTGCGTGCATGCAGATGAAGAGGTGGGGAAGAGCTTTTGGCAAAAAACAAACAACACCCAAGTGATTGAAAGTTCTCTATCAACAACACCAAAAGATCCTCAAAAGATGAATTGGATCTATTATTATTTCATTACATTCAACTTCTTTTGATAAACCCAAGACAAGCAAGGCTTGGGTTTCTAAATGTAACTAATTATCTCTTTTGTGCAGGAACAACTAAAGACAAATAAAAATGTATGGATCATTTAAAGTGGCTGTTCCAGGCTCATGACATATAATAGGTCACCTACTCTAATGATTTGGAAAGATTGATGGAGGACCAATTGCTTTTGTAGGAGATGCTGGTGGTTACATTATTGGAAGTTGCAAGGTCACAAATGGTAAGTTCAACATTGAGAAGGTAAACTATGTCAAGAAGCTTGGATACAATCTTTTAAGTGTATCTCAATTTTGTGATCAGAGTCATAACATACTGTTTACTGAGCACGAGTGCATTATTCTCAAGCCCGTGGTGGTCATTCCTCATGAGCACATCCTGTTCAAAGCCCCCAAAAAAGGGAACATGTACAATATGGACTTGCAAGAAACATCTACCTATAGAAAAGTTTCATTCTTTCTATCTAAAACAAATAGTGATGAATCTTTCCTCTGGCACATAAAAGAATGTGCCATGTAAACTTTAAACACATGAATAAACTAGTTAAGAATGATTTGGTAATTGGAATGCCAAAGAAAGAGTTTACAAGTGATGACCATTGTGTTGCATGTCTGAAAGGGAAGCAACATAAGGTATCTCACAAGCCAAAGGAAAGAAATTCAATCATTACTCCCCTACACTTGTTACATATGGATCTCTTTGGCCCTACCAATGTAATGAGTCTAGGAAGGACCTCTTATTGTTTGGTGATCACAGATGATTTTACATGATTCACTTGGGTATTCTTTCTTATAACTAAGAATGAGACTCTTGAGATTCTTAAGAATTTCATCCTAAGGATTGAGAATCAATATGGTCACAAGGTCAAAACCATAAGATATGATCAAGGAACTGAATTCAAGAACCAAATCCCTGATACTTTTTGTGATCAAAAGGGTATTAGAAGACAATATAGTACTCCCAGGACTCATCAGCAAAATGGTGTTGCTGAGAGGAGAAACATGACACTGATTGAAGCTGCAAGAACCATGTTGTGTGACTCTAAGCTGCCCATCACCTTCTGGGCAAAGGTAGTTAACACTGTTTGCTATGTGTAGAACAAAGTTTTAGTGGTTAAGAGACATGGTAAGACTCCTTATGAACATTGGCACAAGAGGAAACATTTCATTGGTTTTCTTAGGTCACTTGGATGTCCTTGTACCATCTTGAATACCAAAGATCAAATTGTCAAGTTTGCTGAGAAATTAGATGATGGACACTTTATTAGATACTCTTTTCAAGCTAAGGCTTATAGAGAATACAATCTCAGAACCAGGATAGTTGTGGAGTCAGCCAATATGACCTTCAATGAACACATACCAGTGTAAATTGCTCTGGTCCTGATTGGCTATTTGATCTTGATTTAGTTACCAACTGTTTTAACAAATCTTGTGAGAATGTTACAGGGTCTACAGATATTTTACCCACAGGTGATCCTAATCCAAGATTTGAGCTGAGAAAACCGCCATGTAACACTACTTCAGCCCCAGTTGTAACTAGCTTTGCAAATGAAGTTTCTATCAACACAATAGTGACTAATTCAGCTGACACATATGAGATGCCTTCAAATTCCAGCTCAGAGGATCAACAACCAGATAAAGAAACTTCAAATGTAAAAGATCATGGTGGTGGTGAAAGTGATCAAGAGTTTCTTGATGTTGATAACCACTCCATTGATGACAACATCAATGATATGACACACGCTTTGGATCAAGTTTCATTTGATAAGTGTGCTGATGTGGTGGGAGAAACCTCAATGCCAGATCAAAAGTTTTCTAATTTAGATCTCTCTCAACAACTTGCTTTCCTCAGTTAAGAATCCACAAGTCTCATCCCACTTCAAACATCATTAGAGATGTTGATTCAGGGGTAAGAACAAGAGGACAAACCCATGATTCAAATGTTTTTCTTAACTCTTGTTTCTTATCTTAGATAGAGCCTAAGAAGATTGATGAGGCTATCAAGGATGGAAGTTGGGTTGAAACTATGCAAGAGGAGTTGCTTCAATTCAAAAGGCAAAAGGTTTGGAACCTATGTCCTCTTCCTCATGGGAAGATAACTATAGGAACCAAATGGGTTTTTAGGAATAAGAAGGATGATAGAGGACTTGTCATAAAAATCAAAGCAAGACTAGTTGTTCAAGGGTACACACAAGAAGAAGGAATTGAGTACACAGATGTCTTTGCTCCTGTAGCAAGACTGGAAACTGTTAGGATATTCTTAGCTTTGCTGCATCCAAGAATTTCAAGGTCTACCAATTTGATGTCAAGTGTGCTTTTCTCTATGGGGTGATTGATGAAGAGGTGTATGTCAAACCACCACCTGGTTTTGCAGATTCTGATCATCTTGATTATGTTTGTAGGCTTGATAAGGCTATTTATGGGTTGCATCAAGCACCAAGGAAGTGGTATGAGACTCTATCTTAGTATCTCTACAAGCATAGATACAGAATAGGTACTATAGATGGAACTCTCTTCATCAAAGAAACAGGAAATGACTTGATGCTAGTTCAAGTGTATGTAGATGACATCCTCTTTGGTTCAACTAATCCAAAGTGCAGGATCGGTTTATGTCACTTAACACTTGGTTTTTCTCTCACATTCACTTATGTTTCACTTAGATCAAAGGAAGAAAGTCTATTCTAAGAGTTGATAATAATATAATAAGTAACGATAAACACAGAAAGATAATTTTCATGGTACTTGCATATATTGCTTCTCAACTCAAAGTGTTACAAAACTCTTACAAGCATAGTTCATGAGTTATAATGAGAAACTATATATAATACTACCTACAGCCAGATATACTTTGATACCAGCTAGGATCCTATAACTAAAGCAAATACTACCGTGCTAAAGTTAAGGCATCTTTGATAAAGTATCATCTAAGATATGGTAGTCATGACATGTCCATGACTTACCTTTTGTCACCAACTAAAGTTGGCAACTGTGCTATCTAACAAAAGGTGAACAGTAGAATAAAGTAAGGTCAACTATATGGCTTTTGAGAAAGCGCCATGCAGTATCTCAGAGGTCTGCAGCAGATTGTCAGAGACCATACTTATGTCTATTGGTTCATAGCAGTGTCTTCCGAAGGTTAAATGGCTTCGGAAGAACTTGTTCTTCCGAAGCCACTTATACTTCGGAAGAGGATACTTCTTATTCCGAGGCTTAAGGACTTCTGCTTTTCTTCATACTTTGGAAGTAGTCTTCTGATCTTTGCTTCTTAGACTAGATCTTCGAAAGTGAATACTTTTGTCTTCGGAAGTACAATTTGTCTTCGGAAGTTGATCTTTTACTTAAACTTCGGAAGAAACTCTATTTCCTTCGGAAGTCCATATTTAGCTTCGGAAGTCTTCTATTAACTTCACCAAAATAAACTAGTGAAATACTTTTGGTTGCACTAGCCTTCTACTTGATCCAACACAAAGCTCTGCAAAGATTTTGAAAAGGTGATGAAGGATAGATTTGAAATGAGTGCCATGGGGGAACTCAATTTCTTTCTAGGAATTCAAGTGAAGCAAGTTGAAGATGGCATCTTCATAAGTCAGTCAAAGTATGTTGAAGACATACTCAAGAGGTTCAACATGATTGACTACAAGGTTGCTAAGAAACCCATAGCAAGAAACCACTCCATTGGGCTTGACATTGAGGGGGAGTGTGTGGATGAACATCTCTGCAAGGTTATGATTGGGTCTCTTATGTACCTTACAACTTAGCAGGCCTGATATCATGTGTACCACATGTGTTTGTGCAAGGTATCAAGCCAACCCCAAGATGTCACATCTTATCACTGTAAAGAGAATTTTAAGATATTCAAAGGTGCCTTAACACTTGGACTTTGGTATCCAAAGAATTCTGACTTTAATTTGTATACAGATAGTGATTATGATGGATGGAACATGGCTACAAAGTCTATATCAGGGGTATGTCAGTTTCTTGGTGGAAGGGTTGTCTCATGGCAATGCAAGAAGCAATCTTGTGTCTTTGCATCAACTACTAAAGCTGAATACATTGCTTCTGCAAGCTGCTATGCTCAAGTGCTTTGGATTCAGATTTAGATGCTGGACTATGGTTCAACTTTAAAGAGACTTCTATTCACATAGTTAAGAATACTATCATCTCTATTACAGAGAATCCTGTGCAACACTCAAGGACAAAACACATCAATATCAGGTATTATTTGAGTAGCTTTTTCTTAAAACTAATTACTATTATTTCTAAAATCTGTGTGTCCTAGGTTGTCTATTTTATCACCTTCATAAGCTCTTGATTTCTCTGGAAGAAAATCTTTTTAGAAGACTTTCCTTAGATTTTTAAAATATTGATCTTTTAGTTCTTCGGAAGATATGGATTTATCTTCAGAAGAAATTTATGCCTTTAAAACAAACAATTGCCTAAGTGAAATTGCCTTCAGAAGAAATTTCTGAAATATCTTCCGAAGCTTAATTTTTCTTAAGTACTTGTATGTTTTCAAGGACAATTTTCTTCCAAAGCAAATTAACTTTCGGAAGCTTTATTCTTAGTTGAATAAACATCCAAGTCTTAATTCTCCGAAGCAAAATTTTCAAAACTCTCAGGAATATCTTCCGAAGTCATTTTGGCTTCGGAAGATTTTTTATCAAAACTTCCGAAGACAAATTACCTTCGGAAGATTTTCGACTTCCAAGATAACTACTTTTGAGCAAAAAGCAAACTACCTTTTCAGAGGTGGGACCGACATCCGGATTTCAAAGTTTATACTCTTTCATTAACTTTGTCTGAAATCCATTTCATATATAAACCCAACGGTTCCCTCTCTTTTTTATCATCTCCATTCTAGACCTAAAATTCCACAATTGAAACCACCTTTGTTTTTCTTTTCTTCACCTCGAAGCTTTCTCAAATGGCTAACCTCAACCGCAGAAATGACCCAAACTTTTCCATGCAGATACACAAGCAACACAATTAGGTTGCTCTGTTAAACTCTAAGAAATATCCTCAATTCTCAGAGGTTTGTCGATTTTTGGCTCTGTCCAACTACACCACGCCCGTTACCATTAATCCTGTTCTTTATGAGGATCATATACTTGATTTTTGGAAAACTTGTCAAGAAGTCTTCATGGGGAGAAGGCACTATTAGCCATAGTATAGGGAGGACAATCTTCATCACTCCAGCCATCATAAGCACCCATCTTCAACTGGATGATGAGAAAGGTGAGTTGTCCTTTCCTAAAGAAGCTATCAACCATTACTTTGAGCAGATTGGCTATGAAGGAAATTTCATTGTCAAGACCTTCAGGAAAGGGAAGGTCTCTTCCCAGTGGAAGTACCTAATCCATATGGTCATCACAGCTTGTCTAACAAGCATAAGGGCTACGACCAGATTCCTAAAGATCTCTCCTACATAGTGCATGGGATGGTTCAGGGGGGTTAAGTTCAGGTACTCTTAGTTTGTTTATACAAATTTGCTTGCTAACTTAAACTCCTTAGAATATTATATGTTTCCTAGATGTGTTCAACACATTCTCAACTGTGAACTGGGCTCACAGTTGAGGGAAACAAGTATTATTCTTAAATTGGGACAGATGAAGCCCAACATCTTTAAAATTTTGAAGAAGCCATCTGTTGGCTTCTTTGGAGTAGAAATAGCCTTTGTCCCTAAGATGTTAGAGCTCATTGCTCAAGGTGATAACCTAGAAATACAAGCTAGTGTTGAACCCACACCTTCTACCTCTCAACCATCAAAACAGCCACCAATCACCCTCACCAACCAAAGAAAAACCAAACAAACTCTTGCACAAGCTACTCAGTCTGTGCAGGCTCCCATACTACTACCCACACAAGAGGAAGTGGACACCGGAGCTCCTACTTCCCCTGAGGAGCAAACCACTCCCATCTCTTCAAGAATCAGTGCTGAGGTTCTTCATGCTCAACCTGATGAGCTCACTTGCCCAACAGCCTTAAGCCTTCACTTAGACTCTCAAAACTCTAGTGAACAACTTTTAGGGGAAAGTTACCATCCCTAGCATTTAGATCTTAACCAACCATTTTCCAGCCTTGACTTTTATGATGATGAAGACTTAGGATTCAGTGAGTATTATGAGTCTTTGTCTCTTCCCCCAATCAAAGAGAGATGAGTACTCCTGCTTCTACCTTGTCTAGCCCACATCATTTACCTATTACTGAGGTGGATCTTTTTGACTCTACTCAGGAAGTCCATATGAAAGAGGCTCTTACTTCTGCAAGTGATTACATCTTTAAGACCTCAACCATGACAACTCAACCCACTGATACTCCATCTGAAGTAGTCAGTGAGCAGAGAAAAACCAACAATCAAGAACATCGCACTGGTGGTGAGACTGAGGACTTTGGTCCAATTATCTCATCCCCCAATGAATCTTCTAATGAAGAATAGGGAAAATTTGAGACTAAAGGTGCAAATTGTCAAAAACATGCACCTATATAGTCTCTAAGGTTAGTCACTTGGAATCTCATGTGAGTACCTTACATAATAGGGTCAATGATCAGGAATTTGAGATTTCTTATCTCAAGGAGAAACTAGCTGGGAGACTTTTAAAAATAGCTCAACAAGGAACCCAATAACATGTGAATATGATTGACCTAACTCCTAGCTCACCTATGCAAGAGGGTGATGCTACCAAAAAAGGGGGGAGAAAGTCATTACAATCATAAAAGTTGGGAGTTCTTCACAGAGCATGGACTTTGAGGACTCACCATATTCACTTGCAACTATCCATACTTAGCAACTTTCTCAAGGTCACATTGATGTGAACTCTATAGACTGCTTCATTTGGAGTCTTTTTGAGGAAGGCATTCCATGGGATGTGTCATCTCCACCTTAAGGAACTTCTAACAACATCATAGGGTGGATGTTGAGCCCTTATTCTTCAAAAGGGTTCAAGGGCAACAAGAAGTCTTTAATTTCCAGACTTTGAACTAATATGAAGATCTTGACCTTATCAACATCCCACTTGTCAATCCAAGCCAATCAAGAAAAGCTGACAAGTTGGCTCAAAGGATTCAAGGCAGGATTACTAAAGAGTTCAGCATCAGAAGGATACAGAGGCAATCAGGTAGTGTTATTGGTCAACTAGATGTGGAGCCAGACTATGAGATTAGCTACAAAGGGAAAACCTTGACTAAAAGCCCAGTGATAGAACCTGAGAGCCCTTTCACACCTACAATTGCTTCAAAAGTCCATTCCCTTGATGAGACACCTGCTGGTGAAGGTGCATCTCAATCTCTCTCTGCCGGAGCATGGATGCTACTCCAAACAATGAATACCTGTGAAGTCGACTGGATCGGTAAACATCCGAGCATGTTCTTGACGGAAGGATAAACAACCAAAACCAAAAGTCAAATCAATAACACGAACTATCAAATATTGGTTTCATTGATAAAACCTAACAATTACAAGCTCGTTACAACATAAGAATCAAGACTCTTGGCAAGGGGAGATCGAGCATGATCTCCCCTCTCATCCGGCAGCCCTATGCTCCGGGCAGACTCCCTCTCAAATCCTTATCTCTCTACACATTAAAACTGGTATATATAGGCCTCGGCCCATATTAGATACGACTGGGCCCATTCGTGCGATTGGACCATGCGTATGGTTCAATCGTACGACTGGACCATGCGTATGGTTCAATCGTACGACTGGACCATGCGTATGGTTCAATCGTACGACTGGACCATACTTATGGTTCAGTCTTACGAATGTCCCAATCGCATCTCTCAATCGCACGACTGGTCCATTAGCATGGCTCAGTCGAACGACTGAGTCTCATTCGCATATGCTCCTGCGAATGACCCAGTTTCATGTGTTTACAACATATCAGGTGTATTACATTAAGCCTAGACTATTCGTCAAGCGACGGACATACTATATATGACTATATATGCTCCAACAATACCAAAGCTCTATCCACCATGAGTTACAAAGGTCTGTGAGTGGCAAAAGAAAAAGAAAAATGACTCCTAAGGAGATTGAGGAGGAGGAGAGAGAGGAGATAAATATGATTCGAATTACATATAACTATCTTAAGTAATGATGTAATAAAAATATTTTTTAAAACTTGGGTTTTTAAAAACTTTTTCTAAAAATGATTTTTAAAATTCCTAATTTTTCAAATCAATTTTTTAAATGTCATTTAAAAAGATATCTGTATTAAAAAGTATGTTTATTTATTTTTAAATAAATTATATCTTTTAATAAAATTATGTTTTATAATTTGGAAAGAAAATATAAAATATTTTTACATTTAATATGTTCATTAAATTGTTATATTTTTATGCTAGTAACATATGACATGTAGTAAGAAGATGACATGTATGAAAATTTTATTTTGCTTTATTAGTATAAATTCAACTTACAAACAAATATATATCATTAATAATACTTTTTACACTTCCAAAAATTATTTAAAATTATTTCATATTGTTCGCACTTATGCTGTAAAAGAACCGAACCGACCCAACATGAACAAACCGTTTTGCATATTCTTTTGTTTAGAATTGATTTCTTCACGAAAATATAATCCAACTGAATTTATTTTTCACATATGTTCATTTATAAACATGGGAACATAAACAAACTTATCGGCAAACCATTCATGGCCGGTTCCCTTCGTGTTGGTTCATCTATAGTCTTATTCATGCTTATATAATTTACCTCATACCTTAACTTACCTTTATGGTTAAAAATGTTTTTTTAAATTTTTGGCAATCAGAAACCAATTTTAAGAAAAGTTTGAAACATACAGTTTCTAAAATATTTACGAAAGAGGTTTAAAATACGCATTCATATTTTCTTTCATTTTTATGTTTTTCAGATTACTTAAAAACGTTTTTAGAACCACATAAATATCTTTTAAAATATGAAAAACAAAAACAATTATTATTTTTTAAAGCTAATAAGATATTATATATAAAAGGATAAAATCGTTCATGTTTTTTTTTTAAAAAAAGAAAAGCTAGCGAAAGGTTTATTAAAATACATAAAAGGACTATCTATAAACTATGATGATCCAACAAAATGTTTTCTTATTAAAATTTTCTCCTTAACTTTTATTAAGTATATTATTTATCCAATAATATTAGCAACTTTTGATTAAGTTTATCCAATAAGATTATCAACTTTTATTAAATTCATCCAACAAAATTATCAATTATACAATTAAAATTTTAATTTTTATCGTTATTTGAATTATTAATCTAAGAATGTTTAATTAATATAACTACCATACATAGTTGACAATTCTTTCTATTAGGTAAAGTTGATAAATGAATGATTATGATATGTTGTATATAAATAATTGATAATTAGATTTGATTCTAATCATTTTTTTAAACTAATGGGTCAACAGGATCTATTGACCCGCGTGATAGAGGAATCCGGATCTAGTATTTAAACGGAGATTATAAAAAAATACGTGCTCTAAAAAAAGATAAGTGTTTGTAAAAAGGTTATTTATTAGTAGTAAATAGAATATATGTGTTTGGTATTTAAATTATAAGAAATATTTTGTTTTGTAATTATGTAATGTACTTTCAATCGGGTGTCAAATCTATAGATATTAATAAAAGAAGTTTTCTTTTGCCACTTGTCATATTCTTATACCATCTTTTTATCACTTATTATTTTTTTTAAACATTTTCACTTTATTTTCTCTTAAAAAAAGTATTAAATTAATTTAAACACTTAAACAATTTATTTCTCTTCATAAAAACTAAGTCAATTGATATATTTTTCTTCCTCATCTATATTTTTTTAAAATCAAACTATGTTTTTAAAAATAATTTTTTTAAGAAAATTAAAAATTATATATTTTTTAAAACATTAAACCTTTTGAAACATAATATTTTAAATCATTTTTTTAAAAATAAATATAAATAATATGGAATTTTCTAAAAGTAGTTATTTAAAACAATTAGAATAATTAGAAACTTGAGTTTTTAATAAAAAAGATTTTTATAAACAATAAATTTTTATAATAAAATCTTAAAACAAATATTTAAAAATAAAACTATTTAGATAAGAGATTTAAA
>BJCM01111003.1:0-14372 GCA_018326385.1 Flaveria bidentis | reverse complement strand
TTAAATAACATAACAAATAATATTCTTGAACAAAATATCCTAATAAGTTGTTCCATCACATATGCAACTTATTTAGAAAACCCATTTTCTAAATTGGTGTAGATATTTGATTGAATGATCATATCATCAATTAAATACCAATTGGTGTTTGCTAAGCTTGTTATTGGGTATAACCCAACTTGGATCACAACGTACTAACCGCATCAATATTCTACGTGTCTTGGGCATAAAGAATCCTACAGAAAAATGTGTTCATGAAGAGGAGACCTTCAAGAACATAATATCCTGATCCTTGCATGCAAAACTTTGTTATCAAAATAAGCAGGGACTATGATCTTGTGAGATAGCTCCTCCACACACAATCTTGTCTGTAAGATCTCCTAGGTGTGAAACTTGTGAACATGAGCTTCCCCTCATAGATCCTATGACTGAAGAGGATAAAGAGGAGATGGAGGAGAATAGCTCCGAGAAGATTGAAGAAGAGCATTCCAAGAAGGGTCACCATCCCTCTGAGGAGAGCAAAGCTATTGGGATGACCAAGTTAAGGAGAAAGAACTTGATCAGGAAGGCCAAAAGAAAGTCCAAAAGGCTCAAGAGATCAAGGCCACCTTCAATACTACACATAAACAAGTCTTCATCTCTACAGGATTTGAAGTGGTGAAGGCTGAAGACACCAACTTGAACTCCATCAACAAGAGTTTTGGTTCATGTCAAAATCATCCCATCATCAAGAAGAAGGCTGATCAGTTGTGCACCACTATTGTACAATCTGAACCATCCAACTACAAAGGAAATTCTATCCCATCAAGAACTGCCACATCATCTGCAAAGATGAAGATGGAGAAGGAAAGTAATCAAGTTCAGCCTTGTTCATAAAGGAAAACTCCTAGAAGGAAGAAAATGGATTGTGTTATGTGTGGGAATACTTCTCATCTTGCTAAGGATTGTGTTTACAATCTAAAGAATACTCTCCACATGACCAAGAAAGAAACTTCTAAGAGTTTGGAAAAGAAGAAGCAAGCTTTGGAAGGAAAATCTGTTTCCTTCGTAAGCTCCAAAATGAAGAAAAAGACGATTAGAAACTTTCCTTCGGAAGAAAATTTGGTCCCGGAAGAAAGGAATACTTTCGAAGCATTGAAGCCTACTGCAATGAAAGCAAGATCCTCTTAAGGTCCAGTCATCAAAACTTCCGAAGTCATCAAAACTTCCAAAGACATCAAAACTTCCGAAGTCATCAAAACTTCCGAAGTATTGAAGGTCAAATCTAAGATTCCAAAGGTGGTGTGGAAGTCAAAGAAAGACCATGTGGCTGAAAGTTCTTCATCAACATCAGCAAATGATCCTTGTAGCATAAGTATAGGATCAATTACCGTTGCATTGTCTTCAACTTCTTTTGATGAGCCCAAAACCAATGAGGCTTGGGTTTCTAAATGTAATGAACCATCTCTTTTGTGCAAGAACAGCTCATGACAAACAGAAATGTATGGATCATTGACAGTGGCTATTCTAGGCACATGACAAGCAATAGGTCACTAATCCAAACTTTTGAAAGAATTGATGGAGGACTATTTACTTTTGGAGGAGATGCAGTAGGTTACATTACAGGAAGGGGCAAGGTCACAAATGGTAAGGTCAGCATTAAGAATGTAAACTTTGTCAAAGTGCTTAGGTACAATTTTCAGAGTGTATCCAAATTTTGTGATCAGAGTCATAACATGCTCTTCACTGAGCATGAGTGCATTATTCTCAGGCCCAGGGTGGTTATTCCTCATGAGCACATCCTACTCAGAGGCCTCAGGAAAGGGAACATGTACAAGATGGATTTGCAAGAAACATCTCCCTCAAGAGAAGTTTCATGCTTTCTGTCTAAAGTAAATAATGATGAATCTTTCCTCTGGCATAAAAGAGTGCCATGTAAACTTTAAAAACATGAATAAATTAATTAAAAATGATTTGGTAACTGGAATACCAAATAAAGAGTTTACAAGTGATGACCATTGTGTTGCATGCCTGAAAGGGAAGCAACACATGGTATATCACAAGCCAAAGGAAAGAAATTCCATCATTAAACCCCTACACTTATTACATATGGATCTCTTTGGCCCCACTAGTGTAATGAGTCTAGGAAGGACCTCTTACTGTTTGGTGATCACAAATGACTTTACAAGATTCACTTGGGTCTTCTTTCTTAGAACTAAGGATGAGACCCCTGAGATTCTGAAGAATTTCAACTTAAAGATTTGAGAATCAATGTGATCACAAGTTCAAAACCATAATTATGAAAAAGGTATTACAAGACAATATAGTGCTCCTAGGACTCCTCAACAAAATGGTTTTGTTGAGAGGAATAATAAGGGGGTGGACTTGTAAAACCCGGTTATTTAAAAGGCTCAAAAGAAGGAATAATAAGTGGGGAAAAAAAGCTATAAAACCATGTTGAGGGGTAAAAAGTGTCCAAATGGACAAAACTTTCAAAAACATGGTGATAAAGGTGGTATGGCCACCCACACCCTCTTCACACTCAACTTTCTCTTCAGGTTGTTAGAGAGAGAGCAGGAAAGAGCTGAAAACATTTGGTTATTTGAAGAACATGAAGAAGAATCTGAATTAAAGGTAAGAATTTGGTGTTTTTGAGTGTTCTTAACCGGCCTTTGCCTCGGTTGTATGCTTATATGTGTTTTGTGTTTGTTTGTGTGTGTTTGTGGTGGTTTTTAGGTGTTTGAGCTTTTAGCAAACAGATTTTGAAGGAATTCATACCCAAAAGGTTTCTAAGGTGAGTTCTAGAACCCCCTTTTTACTTGTCTTAAACTGATTTGGGGCTAGAAATGCATTTGTGGACATTTTTAAATAAAATGGGTTTCTACCCATAGGTTTATGTGTGTGTGATGCGGGTGGGTTTTGATTTGGGTGATATATGATGTTATGATGTTGCCATGTTCTTGTTTTAATGCTTAGAATGTAAGATTTGAGCTTAGAACATGTTAGATGATGATTGGGGACTGAAATAAGTTGTTTAAGTGTGAATTGACCCCCCATGCGCCTAAATAGTGGCCCATGCGCCCAAGAGTAAAAATTGTCTAAGTGTTCCCATGCGCCTAAATAGTGGCCCATGTGCCCAAGAGTAAAAATTGTCTAAGTGTTCCCATGCGCCTACAAATAGGCTAAATTCGATTAATTGTCCAGACTCCCAAAAAGCCCATATGCCTAGAAATTTCCCCGAATGACTAAGTGTTTGCAATGCACACTAATAATGTCCATGCACCTGGAAGTTTCCCATGCGCCTAAGTGTTCCCCATGCGCACAGAAGGCCATGCGCTTGCATAGTGTCCATGCGCCTAAGACTTAGAAATTTTTCTGAGATTTTGGGGAAAATGTAAAGCGTAGGCTTTGACTTGGAAGGTTCCCGGGGGATACGTAAGTTAACTTTTTGAAGTCATAGATGATATGATGGGTGATGTATGATGTGGCATGTATGATGATGTGTGAATAATGCTATGCTTATGCATGATGATGATGTATGATGATTATTATGTTATGTACAATATGTTTCCTTATGTTCCTTATTGCATATGATGATGTGACTTTACGTGGTGTGATTATGGTAATGAATGTAAAGTATTATCTTAATAAAGTGAAAGATTTAAGATAATGACAATAGAAGATAATGAATGAATGAATTAAAATCTTGCAAGCAAAAGAAAGGAGGTTCACAACTCAGTGAGAGTTGTTAGCTCAACTGTGTGTTTAAAGTGTGCGATCTTGGATAACCCTTAAGGGTTCACACACAGGGGGAGTTAGTCTATGTGACTACTCTATACGTGCGATATGTGTGATATGGGGTCCTTGTCACTTAACCCTAGATGATATAGCTTTGTGCTCAAGAGGGGGGTTAAGCATACGACAGGACCTAGATAGAAGTGAAAAGATAATAAATGTACGAAAAGTGTGATACGTATGAAATGTGAAAAACGTGCAAAATGTACGAAACAAATGATGATGAAGATAATAATTATTACCTTGATGTACCATGATGTGTGAACACATGCGATAGTAAAGAAAATGTATTAACAAATGAAAGGTACTATAATGTTTTTATTAAAACTAGAACTCACTCAACAACACGAACTTTTATGTGTTTCCGGTTGGCAGGTAAATGTTGTTGAGGATGGCACGAGGTAGCTACTTGGCTTCTTTGGATGACATCCATATTATATTTCAATAATATTTTTGCTTTATAATGAGAACGGATTATATATTTGTAATGAATGTTGTATTGCAATGTTTTAGTAAAGTTAATGTAAATCATATGTTTTATGTGCGATGATTGACTAGTTGTGAGCATCCCGGGAACGGGGCCTTACAATGGGGTTTTGGATGCATGGGCGACACTTAGGCAAATTCAAGCATGCCGCATGGGCCAATTCCGGCACATGGGCAACCAACTCATACTAACAAGCTAATAATTAGTCCCAACATCATCAATTCATCATGTTCAAAGCTTACTGTCTACATTCTAAGCAACAAAACATGAACAAAGCACAATCATAACTTCAAGAACACCCAAATCATAACCCACCCACATTCACACATACACATTCCTACGGGTACAAAACCCACCTCAATAGAAACATACAAACATGCATTTCTAGCCCCAAATCATTTAAAACATGTAAAAAGGGGGTTCTAGAACTCACCTTATGCAACTTTTGTGTAGACTTTTCACTCCCGAATGCAAATTTGATTTCAACCACCTAGAAACCCACCAAGAACACACACCCGAACACACATACAAACACATAAGCATGTTCCGAGGCATAGACCGGCCAAGAACATCTCAAAACAAAGAATTCGTACCTTGAATTAGAATGCGTCTTCTTCTTTCTTCAAAAACTGAAATTTCTGCTCTTTCTCTCCCTAGAATTCGGTTTAAAAGAAAATATGCAGAATGGTGTGGGCAGCCATCACCTTTTTGCATCCACTTTTATTCTTTTTTGTCCTTTTTAACATATTTAGCCCCTCAACTTGGGTTAAATTGTGTTTTCTTCTTATTTCTACACTTTTGTTCTTTCTTTCTCATCTTTAAAGATATTCGAGTGTTACAAATGTTATCCTTTCGCTCCTCAGTTTTTGATTAGCTTCTTCTTTCTTTCTTTTCCTTTCTTCCTCTAAGGCCAACTTTGTTGCTTCTTTTTCTTGCTCAATCCGCGGCAGAGTTTCCTTTTCTAAATCAATTAACTCCTCTACTGGTAGCATGAGCACATCATCATTAACAGCTCCAAGATTGATAAGTCTTTCAATGATCTCCACCCTTCTTCTATTATTAATAGCCTTCTGGTTGGTTGCAACTACTTTGCTACTTGCAGCTAGCAATTTCCCAATGGGAAGTCTACCTTTTCTTTATAGCTTCTTTAACCTTTGTTCCTCTTGATGTTCTTCCATAGTCATCTTTCTCTTCCCTTGGGTGTCTTCGAAAGTTCTAGACTTTGGAGATTCTTGTGCAGAGGTATCAATTTAAGAGGTGGTGATTTGAGCATGTGGCAATGATGGTTTTTGAGTAAGTGGTTGGCTGAGAAAGTCCTCAGTATTTATCTTAGATGGTAGTTGAAGAATTGCATCTGTGATAACTAGATAATTGGATAAATAGAATAACCCTTCCACAACTTCCATCTTAGCTTTGGAAGATTGAAATGGTTCTTCTGAGGCTTTAACTTTAGCTTTGGAAGTCTATGGGATTGCACTATCTGTCCTAATTGGTTCAGTTGTTTGGTCATCCGTCCCCATTTCCCTTTCAAAGTCATTCTCAGGTTCAGTGTGGACCTTAGGTTGACTAACTTCTTGGATAGTGGTAGAAGGTGCATTCCACCTTTGAAGCTCATCAGCTCTTAAGTAAGCCACAACAACATCTAGGCTTGGCTGTTCAATAGAAGACCCCATCAGGAACTTGGAAAAGAACCTTTTTAGATCTTTGAGCATCCTTGGGTCCATTTGAAGAGCAGTTAGAGGAGGCTCAGGGAAAACTATTGCTTGTTGAGCAGGATATCTTGAAGTTAGAGTTGAGAGAGCTAAACTTTATGGTTCCTCTGGTGTTTGTCTTTGAAAAATCTCCCCCTTTTTTAGCATCAACCTTGAGAGGTTGATAAGATAGAGGAAGTGGTCAAGGAGACGTGAATTGGTACATGTCTAACAGATCTCTCAATCTGTTTCTCAGCTAGTTTTGCCTTGAGACTTTCAATCTTAAGTTGTTGAGCAGCAAACCTATCCTCTAAAGTCTTAACCTTTAATTCATGGTTTGAGACTTTAGAAAGTAGGTCTTGTATCGTAAGTTACAGACTTCCCTCATCTTCTTTTGAAGAATCATGGGGAGATGTAGTAACATACCTGGTATGTACATCCTCACCACCAGATGTGGTTTCTTGGCACCCTAGTTTTCCTTGCCTAATGATGTCTCTTTCAGTGTCATCAAAGGGCATGTTTGTCATATATTTAGTCTTAGAAATGTTACCATTGTCCTGAGGATCCAATGAGACTCCTTCAGTAGTGGCAGATGAATCTACATGAGTTCCCTCCACATTAGTGGGACTCACCTAAGTTGTGGCTAGCTGATGGGGGCTAGAGGTCAGGGTCTCTCTAGGCTCAGTTGACCCTTAGATGGGTTTTGTGGATCAACTTCATGGCCTTCAAGAGACATAATCTCGTCATCACTTCCTATAAGTAGGTCAATGAAGGAAATAGAGGTTAAGCCAGATGACCTGAGACTTTAGTCAATTTCTAATGGCATTGAGCCTTTAAGAGAGTTTTCCCTTTTTGGCTGCTCAGGAGAGTATAATGACTCATCCTAAGGGGTTTCATCTTGGCTTTCTGGCTTATGGGAATGAGACTGAGGAGACTCAATACCGATAATAAGGTTAAAAGTGAAGGAAGATGTGACCTCAAACTAATTGGGAGCCCATGTTTCCACTATAGTCTTTTTGCATTGAACAGGGAGACTTGTTCAATCAGAGGAGATTAAAAAAGGGTTTGTTTTGGACGTCTCTGGTATGTGATTTTGGTGGGATGAAAAGGTAGATTTGGTATTGGGAGGGTTATTGTTGGTGTGGGTTCATCACCTGTGGGCTTTACAAGGATGTCGCAGGAGCTATGCACTAAATCATACCTGGAAGGAGTGGAGTGTGTCTTCAAGTGAAGTTGGTGGACATCCTTTTCAGCACTTTGAAGATGACCGGCCTTATGTGAGTAACTGGGAGAGCTGTCACACAAACAAGCTTGCTTTGGACCAACTCACAACTGATGAAGTGCTGAGTGAATCGGGGATACATGTAAAATTTCACCCTTTGAAGGTTCCCCATCAAATTAGTCAGCACAAATCTTGACTAAACGAATCGGAGTTCTTTAACAACCCATGAACTAGGCACCCTAATTCATATGGGATTTGATCCCATCCCCTAGACTTCTTTGACAAGTAGTGAAGGACTATGTGTATCAGGAACTTACAATGATAAGAGAAGTTAAATTTGTACACCATTGACCTGCTCACATCACCATCCCATTATGGTATATGTGTCTTCAATGTCAGTCTTGGGGAACTCTGTAGGAGAGCCTTCATCATGGAGCTCTAGATGCTCCCTGATGACCTGTTCAGATATTATCAACTGTTGACCACAAATGCTAGAATTTAAAACGCTAATTCCGTTTAGGGTTATGATATGCTCGTTCCCCCAAAATCAACCATGCGGTTTGAATACATGTTAGGGTTGACAATTAGGGCTGTGAAGTAGGTTGATTAGGTTAGGAAGGAGATGATTTCAGATAAGTCCCCATCTTTGATTGAATCCAGAAGTGTACCAACTATTTTTTTCAAACTCATTCAAAGAGGACTAATAGAAAGAATAAGAAACAACATTAGCATCAGTTGGTTGTGAACCAGCATTAACAGTTGTTTGTTCCTTCAAAATGCTACTTCCATCTGCTTGGTGTTGTGTAGTTTCACCGGATTAGTTTTGAGGCTCACTAGGTTGACAATTGGTTTAAACTCCACTATATCTTGAGATAGTTATACTATCAGATCTAACAATAGTGGGAGCTTGATTCTCAGCAACTTTTGGAGAACTTGGAATAGGTCTGGGCAACTGAAACTGTTGGTCATCATCATAATCACTTTGAGTACCTATTCCAATTGAAACATTCTCACAAGATTGTTTAGAATAGTTTGGAAACAATTCTAAATCAAAAATATAATCAGGGCTATTCCCCCTAACACAAGGAGTGTGCTCATTGACAATAATGTTGGATGATTCCTTAAATTGTTGATTTTTAATATTCTAAACTCTACAAGCATTAGACTTGGAGGAATATCCAAAAAAGATAGCATCGTCTAACTTTCAACAAATTTTAGCAAATTGTCTTTTATGTTAAGTATGGTACACCTGCTGCCAAAGGACCTTTGAAAGCCAATAAATGGTGGCCTCTTGTTCCATAGCTCATAACGGGTTTTTCCATGTGGCTTAACTACAAGAACTTTGTTCTGCACATAGCATGTAGTGTTGACTGCCTCTACCTAGAAAGTTAAAGGCAGCTTTGACTCAACTAACATAGTTCAAGCAGTCTTAATAAGTGTCTTGTTCCTCCTTTCCGCAACACCATTTTGTTAAGGAGTTCTAGGAGCATTATATTTTTTAGCAATCCCTTTTGAGTTACAGAATGAGTCAAGAACTCGATCCTTAAACTCATTACCTTGATCATTTCTAATTACTTTAACTTTGTGATCAATTTGATTTTCTATTTTAAGAATAAAAGATTTTAAAGTTGCAGCAATTTCATCTTTAGTTCTTAAAAAGAATACCCATGTAAATCTTGGAAAATCATCAATAGTCACAAGGCAATATGATTTCCATCCAATGCTCATTATACTTATTGGACCAAATAGATCCATGTGCAATAAGTGTAATGGAGTGGTGATAGAGTTAACTACTTTGGATATATGAGATGCTCTGTGTTGCTTTCCTTTCAGACATGCAACACATTTATTTTTGCAAAAAAAACTCCTTTTTAGGCAAACCACGTACCAAGTTATTTTTAACCAATTTATTCATGGTTTATAAATTTACATGAAACATACGTTTATACCATAGAGTTGACTCATCACCATCAGCTTTAGAAAGAAAGCATGCTACTTCTACCATTGGAGAAGAATTCTTTATATCTAGCTTGTACATATCCCCGTTCCTTATAGATCTAAGAAGCACCAATTCCTAATGAATTGTCATCCTGGGTTTGAGGATATGCAATCATGTTCCGTGAAAAGCATTTGGTCCTTTTGATCATGAAACTAAGAAACACTTAACAAATTGTGTTCAAGATGTTTGACAATGTATACTTTGTCGACTCTTAACTTGCCATTGGATACACTTCCTCTGCCAGAAATATATCCTCCAGCCTTATCTCCAAATTGAATAGGACCTCCATCAAAATGATGAAATTGTTAAAGAAGAGATTTGTTCCCAGTCATGTGCTTGGAGCATCCACTGCCTACAATCCACACAATGTTATTCTTGTCATATTGATGTCCCTTCACATAAGGTGAAAGAGTTAATTTTTATTGGAAACCCAAGCCTTATTGGCCTTGGGATTTTCTACTGATGAGTATTTAATTGAACCAAAATATATGCATAGGGTTCAATAGATCTTTGTGAAGAAGAGGTTTCAGCTGCAACATCTTCTTTGATCTTCCATTCCATCCATTGGCTTATTAGTAAAGATGAGCTTATTGAAACTTGAGCAGCATGGCATTCTTCTGAAACTTCTCTCTTTTTGGAAAAATCTTGCACCAACTTTTCTTTCGAATCGGTCTTCTTCTCGGAAAGTTTCAAGGGAGCTTTCTTGTTCTTTTAAACTTTCTTAGCCCTATTTTCCTTTCGAAAGAATGAGTTTCTTCCGAAAGCAACTTTGCTTCGGAAACAAGCTTTCCCTTCTTTATCACTTGAACCATGTAGCAAGGTCCAAATGTGAAACCTTCCTTGACTCCTTCTTTCTTAACATTATTTGCATAATGTGTGTTTGAAGGATTGTACTAACAATCTTTAGCTATGTGGTATTGCAGACCACACATTATGCATGCAATGTTAACTTTTTAAGAATTTTAGGACTTTTGTTTTTTGTTTTCCAAGATCAAAGTTTCCAACCACCTGGATCCAACTGAAATGAACACACCTTTTTCTTTTCACTCAATTTTCAACTTGGACTCAACCACTTTCTTAGTAGTTTTTCTGGCTGCCTTAGCCTTGTTCTTCTGCCTTTGGTGGTTAGGGGTTCATCGTCCCTGGTGAGAGAGGGTTGGTTTACCTAGTTCTTACTTGTGATGGTCTCCAAAGTTGCATCACTCTTTAACTCATGAGAAGGTGGGTCAATAGATAAAACCTCTTGCTCTTTAGTCCCATACATTGGTCGTCTAGTGGACACATAAGAGTGTGGTGGAGCAATTTCATTGGTTCCCAACCCACCTTTGTTTTGATAACAAAGTTTTTAGTGAGAGGATGATGCAAGAATGGATTGGAAGTTTTGTTTAGAAATAGCATACTTTCTGGCCTGAGCCTCAGCTATGACAAGCTGGGCTTGAGCCTCAGTCAATTTGGATATTAAATCTTTGATTTGAGTCCTGTTGTTGGTATGTTCATGTTTTAACAAGGATATATTTTTCTCTAACTCTTCAAATTTCTTTTGATAGTCAGATTCAACCCTTTTAAAATCAGATTTTAAGATATTTAAAGACTCAATATCAGATTTTATTTCCATATTCTTGTCCTAATCTAACTTAACCTTAGCACATAAGCTGGAGTACAGAGGTGTTCATATACCTTGTTGTTAATAGTTCTAGTCATCAATGCCTAAGCAAGAGTCACATCTTTGACCATGAAGCTCCAGTTAACTTCTTGATCCATAGCAGTTGTTTCAGTTGACTACCTGGAAGATTTAGGTGCAGTGGGATGCGTGGAGGCTTGAGAGATTCCCGGATTTGATTTGGGAGCCTTACATTCCTTGGCAAAGTGACCTAGTTGGTTACAGTTGTAACATTTGGCCTTTCTCTTATCAAACCCAAACTTGTTGTTTGTTGGGTTCTAGGGAAACTACCTTCTAGTTGTCATGAAGAACTTGTTTACCCTGTAAGTTAATAGAGCCATGTGTTGGACAATATCCATGTACTCGACAACATCTGGGCTAAACATTTATCATCAAAGCACAACTAAAAATCACTAGAATGCCAATATCCTGAGACAAAGGCACACTTATCCTGGAAAGGACTCGACTAAGCTTATTGAGAACTAGAGTTTCAGGAAAGGTGATGTATGTCCTAGAAGAACAGGGTGGCTGTTAGGAGTAAGTCACGTATTGCTGAGGTTGGGGGCTCCTGAGCCTTTAGCAACCGTTAAAGCGTTGCTAGCAGGAAGGCTTGAGGATATGCACATTTGGTGGCCTCTCTTATTCTCTATCTCTACATGGTGTCCATCAAGGATGCTATATAGTTCAGTCATACTGAGGGAGTTCAAGTTTTTTGTCCTCTTGATAGACACACAATAAAACGTCCACTCATTTGGGAGTGCACTCATAAATTTTCTTCAGAGATCCTTTAACTCAAGGGCAATTCCCACAGACTGAAGGGAGGAGATAAGATCCATACACCTGAATTATTGCTGGTTCAAGGTCTCTTAGTGAGGTAAGTGAAGTTTTCAAATTATTTCTTCAATGAATCTTTCTTGGAGTCATTCGAGCTGGAGTACATCTGAGACACTGCATCAAACACTTCTTCGGCTAACTAGCAATGTTCAATACCCACCATGATGGAGATAGGTATAGCAGTCATCAGAACAATCATAATATTGCAATAAATGTCCAACTTTTTGTAGTCTTCATTACAGTAATCTTCTACAGCCTTCTCTATCATAGCACTATTTCCACCTAGTGCTGCAACCTTTGGTTTGTAAGGACTATTGATGATAGATTGCCACATTTTGCCATCTTCATATCTGATGAATCCTTCGATATGTCTGCTCCATGATTTAAAGTTTCTAGGGGTGATGATAGGTGCTTTGCTCATCGTCCCTATCTCAACCTCAAACTTTTGGTTAAGGGCCATTTTGAGTGTGGTGAAAGAATGAGTGAAGAAACTGTTGATTTGGATGGTAAGATCTCACAATCAAGAGCCTAAAAAGCCCTAATACTAATTCCAGGATAGGTATTGGTCACTAAACACTTGTTTTCCATTAAACTCACTTAATCACACTCGATTTTGATGATGCATAATCCCTTCTAAGAGTTGATAATAATATACTAAGTAACTAGAACATAATAAGATAATTTTCAAAGTACTTGTATATATTACTTCTCAACTCAAAGTATTACAAGACTCTTACAAGCATATTACATGAGTTAGAATGAGAAACTATATATACTATCACCTACAGTTACCAGCTAGAAACCTATGACTAAAGCAAATACTACATTGCTAAAGACAAGGTATCTGAGATAAAATATTATCTAAGATATGGTAGTCATGACATGTCTAAGACTTTCCTTTTGTAACCAACTAAAGTTAGTAATTATACTTATTGATAAGGATTGAACAGTGGAATAAAGTATGGTCTATTACATGGGTGTGGGAAAGCACCCATGTAGCATCTCAGAGATTTGCAGTGGAGTGTCAGAAGGACCATACTTTTGTCCACTGGTTCATAGTAGGTTCTTCTGAAGGTTAACTGGCTTTGGAAGAACAAGTTCTTCCAAAGCCACTTATACTTCAAAGAACCTTCTTCTTTTGAGGCTTAAGGCTTTCTTCAGTTCTTCATACTTTGGAAATCTTTGTCTTGATTTCTCCTAAATGTTGGACTTCGGAAGAAGGAAGAGTTTTTCTTTGGAAGTTTTAGTTTCCTTTAAGAAGCTTCTTCAGACATAAGCTTTGAAAGCTCAGCATTTGCCTTCAGAAGAACTTTATTTGCCTCAGGAAATTCTTAACCAGTTGTATCAAAATTGATTAAGTGTTTGGTTTTGGTTGCACTAGCCTTTCTTGATCCAACGGGTATTATGAGTAAAGTAAGTGGCAAATCACAACTAGCCACTATCATTAGGGACTTACTATACTTGACATGAACTAAGCTATTAATTTGAATGACTGTGTTGGTGTTTGAATCTTATAGTGTGTTTAGAGGATGGCTAGCGGTAGATCTTCAAAGGATTCTCGAGGTGGAGAACATGGTGCTAGACCACGGGTCACAAGAGGCAAGGCTAAGGCTACTGGAACGGCTCATGACGATCCCGATACTCATCACCAAGAAGGTGGTGATAAGAGTGCTAACTTGAGGGGGTGAAGGAGGTTGTTTTTGAGGAAGTTCACCAGGTCATGCAGATGATTCTAACATCCATAGTGACCGAAGTGATTAGAGCTGTATGGGAGGACGAGAAGAAGAAAAGCAGAATACCACTGGAGACAGGGAGCAACCGGAAACTGAGGCGGTTGTCTCTAGTGATGAAGAGGTGGAGGAAATTAAGCAAGAAATAGCATGAGGCTATAACTATGGAGCCTTTCAGAGGTGTAAGCCCTCGACTTTTCATGGTAATGGTAGTGTTACTGCTACTCACCGATGGGTGAGAGAGATGGAAGCTGTGTTAGACATCAGCGAGTGCAAGGAGGACTAGAAAGGTGAAGTTTGCTACCCACTCATTTATGGATTCTGTTGATACATATATGTACCTAGATCCTGATCTGAATGTAATATGTCTTTATTGTCATAAGTGTTGGGTACTTAATGAAATACAAATGTTTGGTTGTGTATAAAATGTTTAATATTTCATTAATGAGGTGTTTAAGGCATATTGACTTGATTATATAGGTTTGTGGTTGTTTGAATGAATATAAATAATGTTATGACAATTAATACATTCAAACTTAATAACATGAATTCATCATGCGAATGGCCCATGCTAATGGACCATACACATGAACAACTTCATACAAATGACTCAGTCGCACGACTGAACCAGGAGACTGGATCAGTCGTATGACTATAACATGAGATTGACTCAGTCACACGACTGAATACTCAGTCACACGACTGAATACTCAGTCGTGCGAATGGATCAACCGCATGTCTCAATCGCATGAATAAACCATGCTGATGGTTCAGTCGCCCGAATGAGCAACCCTAACCTATAAATACCACCTAATTCGTGGAAAAACATGGGGATTTCAATCCACTTCGACTCCAGACGTACCCTAGTCGTCCAGAAGCCTCTAAGTTCGTACTCCAAGTTCATAGAATGCTGTAGATCGATTCCTAATCGATTCTTGACGTTAGATTCAATACATTATTGTTTCTACGTGCGTT
>BJCM01110998.1:0-13391 GCA_018326385.1 Flaveria bidentis | reverse complement strand
CTCATTAATGAAATATTAAACATTTTAAACACAACCAAACATTTGTATTTCATTAAGTACCCAACGATTACATAAGTGTAAGACAATAAAGACATATTACATTCAGATCAGGATCTAGGTACATATATGTATCAAAAGATCCTCATCATCCTACAGTCCTTTTCCATATGCTCTTCCTTCCCACACTTGACACAAATTGTTAGCCCAGGTTACACACTTGAATCAAATAATATAAAGAATTATGGATCAAACAATGATAAACACAATAAAAACCCAAATTGATCTAATATGATTGCATATGATTTGAATAATATGAAATCCCCAATCAAATGGTCATTCAACCATTATCAAAACCAAATTACAAGTAACCTATTTATAGTCTACACTAATACTCACTAATTGCACTTAACCCCTAGACTTAGCCTAATTAATGAAAAATACATATAAATCATAAAAACGACTAAAACAAGATAAAATATATTTTGTTCACACAAAATATATTTATTACAATAAAACTCCTAGTCGTTTATATCTTTAACGTCTCATCTCGGTTCCTCATCTCGAAAGTGTCGGGTTTGACTTTTGTTGACTTTGACCGTAATGTTGACTTTTGTTGACATTCACTGTGTTAATAATATAGACTATCCTTTACAGCTCAAATAATACTCCCGCTTAGTCTATCATTATCAACGTCTTCAAACGAAATCAGCACCGAGAAGTCAACAATTGAAAGATCTTCAAATTGAAGCTTTCCGAATCTGATTAGAAAGATTATTCATCACATAAGCTCCCCCTATTTATATTCTCCCCCTTTTCGAGTGCAAGCTTTGCAAGGATATTGGAACAGCTTTCCCAAATCTCTAATCTTGAGTTCTTCAGAAGATGTAGGAGGAGGATTCCTAGATCGGTATCTTCTGCAAACTTGAGGAACATATTCTCTGATCAGATACACTGCTCAATTGATAATCGGCCATCACTTGCAGCAGAAATCAGAATCATATTCACAAACACAATCTCGACATTTCTAATTAAATTATATCATTTTAACAAAATAAACACATGTTTATTTGTGTTTGAAAACAAGCAAACCCATGTTTGGTTGTACGCAATTTCTGTGAAATGCATAAAACATGATAAAATTGTAATAGTATAATATGGAAGACCTAATAGAAATTGAAATGATTTTTTTTTTTTATTTTTTATTATATATATTTAATATAACATCTTTTTTTATCTATTATTATTATTATTTTATTATTTTTTAAAATCGAGAACTAAATTGAGCATGAGATCATATCCACAAGATATACTTTAGCACAAAGATGAATTTAAACATCGACAAGCAATGAGATCACACTAATAACTGAATCTAATCATAGTCTTTGAAGATTTTGAAATGCTCAAACAAATCAATAATGATTGCTCATATATTTATCCACTTAAACCCATGCCCTATCTTTTTCAATAAATAGCAGATGATTTGTTAAGGTTCGATTAAATACTTTATAATGTTAGGACCCCACAATCATTTGGCAAAAACCCTCACCCAACCTCAGGATTTCTTGAATTTTGTTAAGATCTTTATAGAGCAAGGCTTGTGCATTAGTATGCAAGTGATTATCAACAGAATACTGCATTTTGTAATGAATTCATCATTAGATGATTTGACATAACTTAGTTCAAAATGGTGAGAGCTCCAGGTCTATACTCACATATAACAAAGGACATGACCATTTAATCATGTGCCAATGAGAGCTACATACCAGTACTACCATACAGCAGAGGTGATCATCACTCCAGGTCAGTACTACCATACATCAGAGGAGATAAGCACAAACACAAGACACATAAATACACCAATCATGGCTCAAAGATATGGCTTATATCATTTAAATCATGGTGGGTGAAAGATCAATTCTTAATCCAATTTTTGTCGGGACCCAGTTTTCGTGTAGGCCAAAATGATTGCGTAAATCTACACGTCCTTACGCATATATTTTAATTTAAATCATGATGCTAATGTCTACTTTATATTTTGGGTTGAGTCTACCAAGCATATCATTAAAGAATCTGTTTGTTTTTCTATTATTTGCACATAAAAATAAGATGTAAATCAGATAACAACATCAATTACTGTCATTTGTCATTTTAAAAACACAAGTCATGCAAAAACAAGCATTCCAAGAAGATATACAATCATTTCTCAATCATCTCGAATCAAGTTCCCAGTTCTCTTTTCATTTTTATTTACTTATACACTTCCCTTAAATTTTTATTTTTGCAAACTTATTTTTATTTATTTATTTATTTTTATTTTTTTATAAAACTGTAAAAAAAATAAAAATTTACCAAAGAAGGTCTTCCATACTACACTAAAGATCAAGATAAGAAATGAATTATCAATAAATATGCAGTGATTATGAAGTGAGATCTATGATTGTGCATATAAAAATCTAGATCATGGATAAAATACCCGACCTTAACCTTTTTGTTCCGCCTCAAATTGAATTATGAAAAATATTTGTTTGTAAACTGGATTTCTAACAGTCCTCCTGAATTGTTCCATCACTCATTAACAGATCAGTTTAAAAGGGAAACTCAGACCATCATTGTCCTGGAAGTTCCTTTTTTATCAATACAAGAAACCTGCTTTGGCTCACAATCGTTTAAATGATTTGGGATTGTTGTATCCTTCTTTTTAATTTGCCAAATTTGTTTTGTTTCAATTAATTTGAATTTGAATGAATTATATTTGGAAATCATTTTCTTTTTAAGACTGGAAGGAAAAGAATTTGGTTTTGAACCTTTGGTCATTTTCATCTTTGATTCATGTGAAATCGGCTTCACATGAAAAGGTTTGGATGGAGGGTTTTTCATCCAACCACTCAAAGATGGTGCTTTTTACCTCTTGATCCATAGAAGCAACCCGTGTTGCCTTTACCGTCTAGAACATTCTTTGTAGACTTATAGCTGGAGAAGCAATTAATTTTGCCTTTACCATCCGTAGCAAGCCTTTGAGGACATTTCTTTAACACATGACCTTCTTTTCCATGCTCAAAACAAGCCATGAAAAGCTTTTGATTCTTTGTATTCTTGTCTTGTGTAGGTGGTGATGAGGATAGTTTTGAGCTTGTAGCAGATTCTTTCTTGTTCTGAAGTTTCCCGTGTTGAACAAAGAATAAGATCTTCACTGGTTGACTAGCTTGTTTTGTAGTTGGAGTAGAGATCCGTATTGGTCTTGATTCAGCTTTTGGAAGCTTTTGAGACTTGACAATTTCAGGTGATATCTTGATCTTTGAAAAACCAAAACTATCCTCTGTGTTTGATTCATCATCTAAGCTTGTCTAGTCTCGTATACACAAATTTGCTTTCAATGGATCTTGATTGACAGGATTAGGATATGTTCTTGTTGTTGGAATTTGATGATTAGATGATTCCTGATTTATCTCTTCTTTCACAACCCTAACCGGCTCAAAAGTAGGAATTTCACTTGCCTTAAACTTATCAAAGAAGTTAGAAGACACAGTAGATATAGAATTACAAACAACCGGAACTGAACAATCATTAGCTTGAGTGTCAGTATTTGGTTTATTGTATCCTATAACAATTGTAGAATCATAATCATCTCGTACCTCATTAAACTTGACACCGCTCAAACCTGCATGCAAACTATTAATAGGTTGTTCAAACAAATCATTTTTAGGATAAGGTCTGGGAATTGGTGAATAACATAAAGTAAAAGGGGGTGGGACTGAATTAAATACAGTTTCACTATCAGATTTATCTCCAATCCCATGTTTTACCCGCGCCCCTTTTTGTTTATCAATAAGCTCATCTTTTTTCATGTGTGAAAGGGTCCATTTATCAAGCTTCATTTGAAGTTGTGTTGTTTCAAATTGAGCTAAAACAGCCCTTTCTCTCAAAATATTAATTTCGACGTTACGCTCCAAAATGGTTCTTCTTAATAGATCATTTTCGGCCAATGCTTCATTAAGTTTCCTTGAAAAAGTAATTTCATTTTTCTTTAATTCCTAGTTGATTATTTTTAATTTATTTTCATTTTCCAATAAAAATCTGTTAGCCTTATAAATCCCCAATAAGCAGATTTTGCAAGATGAAGAACATATATCCTGAACAGTCTCATAAGGAAGATCCATGATAGTTCGTTCTGCAGCTAAGCTCTTCTCACACTTGCAAACCCTTGTGATTTTTTGTTGTTCCTCTTCTTTGACCTTTAGCATCTCGTTAGCCTCATATTCTTTATTTCTATTATAAGCTATTCTAGCCTTATCATCATTAGTTCTCACAGACTCTGGATTACTATCATTGTCAACTCTCAAAGTTTCAAAGTTCTCTCCAATAGTTTCTCTGAATTTAGAATTTAAATTCGAATCAGTTCACAATAACTTTAACTTTTCAATCATCTCTGTTTTATAATAAAGTATGCTTGTTTCAAAAGAAACAAGATCAAAATTAAACATGTGGGTTTGATGTGGGAACACGGCTTGCTGAAATGAATTAAAGTCTTGTGAAAATGACATTATTTTAAAAAAAATTTGAACAATTATACGCCCCAAAATGAATTCTTCATTTGGATTTTTAAATAAGTTGACAATTTGTTTTAAAAAATCTGACAATTTTTTTTATAAATCTTTTAAAGTCGTTGAATATTTCTTCATTGGAATTTTACAAAAATGATTTCTTTCTTTAATTTTAATGATCCCACACAATGACTAAAAGAAAATATCTAGCCCAATTAAAATTAGTCCATACATCAAATTGTTATTTGTTAGCCCAAGTATTAACCTTTAACTAGCCCAAAATTTTCTGATCCAAACCCAATTTAATAAAAAAAGCCCATTAACATATCTACCATACACAAACCCTAACCCTAACCCGAACCCTAACCTCAACAAAACACTTCAAACACAACATATGCCAAGAGGAACTCAAACAAGCTTTCCCTTCCTAGGGTTCTGGTGACCAGCTTCAGTGAGCCCACGGTGGCAACGGTGGCTGGAAAATCAAGTTGTTCCCCTTTTCAATTCTCCCACAACGTTCATCAATTTCAAGAATTCATCCAACACCCATCACTAATTCACCCCTAATTCGAAACCCGAGAAGCGAATTTTCCAATTGAGATGTCTATCTACAAGACGAATTTCTTCGATCCTCAATCAGCGGCAGAGAAGGCAGTGTCTGTAATTTCGCTGGAAAACGAGCGAAACTACTAGTTTCGGCTGTAATTTCGACGGTAACTTTGAACTTTCATTGAGAATGATGCTAGTTTCACTAGATGAAGATGTTGAAGCTCTAAGAACACCAAGAACACACATACTAGTGTGTGTGAGAGAAACTTTCAGATATGAAGTTTTTTATTAAATTTTCTTGTACAAACGATGACGTTGATTCAATATATGTTGATTATAGTGATAGATCTGATGTTTTTGTTGTTGTTGAATTTGTAGAAATTTGAACTCAAATCTACTTTCTCTCTAGAAACAAAGTTTCTCTCTCTAAATATTGATGAACATCTTCAAAAATCAGCAACAATTTCTTCAATTTTTCAATGCATTTGATCCAATAAGGCTTTGATACCAAATTGTAACTCCAGGATAATCACACTTGAATCAAATCATGAAGATTATAGATCAAAATATGATAATCACAATTAAAACCCCTTTGATCCTCAATTAGATTGCAAAATATGTTTACAAGTAATCACTCAATCTATTGGTCATTCAAGCATTAACCATCACTAATGACACTTAACCTATTTATTGTCTACACTAATGTTCACTAATTGCACTTAACTCCATAGACTTAGGCTAATTAATACAAACTTATATATTAAGCATAAAAATGACTAAAAACAAGATAAAATATATTTTGTTCACACAAAATATATTTATTACAATATAACTTCTAGTAATCTAAATCTTCAACGTCTCGTCTCCGTTCCTCGTCTCGAACGTGTCGGGTTTTACTTTTGTGTTGAGTTTGACCATGACGTTGACTTTTATTGACTTTCACTTTGCTGATAATATAGACTATCTTTTACAGCTCCAACACAAATGTTCGATTCCCACTTGCATTCCCCAGCATGCTCCTTCACACACTTACCACATATCCTCGACCCTGTACCTACTGTCACCACATTTCGGTCATCCATCCTTGCATATTTCCCCTTGTGGGTGAAACCACCACTACCAAAGCATTTTCCATTCCAACTTCTGCCGCCACCATCCTTCTTACTCACTTCCACCACTCATACCTCCTCTCTCACATCATACAACCATCCTACCAAATCGAACACTGACCTAAACGTACCGGGTAAAGTTGTGATCAAGTGTCTGCGAATATCAGCCGACAGGCCTTGGATGTACCTTTTGATCTTTCGTAACACGGGAGTCACTTGGTCCGGCTCCAGCCTAGCCATCTTGTTAAACTTGGTTGTATAATGTTGGTGTGTCAGGGTTCCCACCTCTAACAGTAGGAATTCCCTCTCGATCTTATCCAACTCCTTGTGAGGACAAAAATCCTCAATCACTAACTTCTTCGGTTCACTCCACCTCTTCCCGCCTACCCCCCTACTACCCTCAGTCTCGACAATGTTGCCCCAACACCACAAGGCCGAATCCACAAACGAGTGGGCATCAAACTTGACCTTCTGGTCCTTCATACATTCGTTGATATTCAACACAACCTCCATTTCCCTCAACCATCGTTGAACTGCAACAACATTCCTATTCCCATGAAAAGTCGGGGGATTTCAGCTCTAAAATGCCCTCTAGTTACAACAATGTGTTGTTTCTTGCACCGTCTCTTCTTCCTCCTCATCACAAGAGACAACCATCTAAGTCTCTGGCTGCTCTCTTTCTCCTGAGGACGTATTCCTCTCCTTCCTCTCACCCTCTCTCACAACCTTGATCACTTTGGTCACCACAAATGGTAGGATCGTCTACATGACCTAGTGAACTTCCTACACAAACTCTTACTTCACTAAGGCCCTCAGATTTCCACTCGCATCCCCACCCTCCGGATAAGGGGTCTTGGGCTCTTCATGAGCTGTCTCCTCAGCTCTTGCCTTGCCTCTCGTGACACATGGTCTAGCAACACGTCCACCACGTCCTCCACCTCGAGAAGCCTTTGAAGACCTCCCTACATCCACCGTCTAAACACGCTATAAAATACAAACACCAACACCGTCATTCAAAGTAATTGAAAAGTTTATGTCATGTATAATAAGTCCCTAATTACAGTTGCCAGTTGTGATTAACCACTTACTTTATTCTTCATACCCCAAACATTTGCTATCCTGGCTATATCTGTATTTAAATCTACTAAATGCACATAAATCATATAACATGCACACATAATACCGGTTAACATTACATTTCATAAAATGTTGACAAAACATTTAGCAGCAGGCATGTGGCTACTAGGACTGACATCCATTTCCTTTTTTATCCCAGTCCCAGTTTAAAATTCAGGTTTTTGAAAATATTTTACCCAATTTAGGTTTATGCATCCATACCCACACCTCCTCAGCATCAATAATTACCTACCAACTACTATGCATACGAAAGTCAGTAACACTGTGAGAGTTCTAGTGTTAATAAGTAAAATACTTTACATTCATTTAAAACATTCCTTCACCTTCACACGTGATCATACATCATACATACACATAGATAATAATATTTATTATCTTTCATCATCATTCATTTCATACATAACACACTTTTCTTATTTTCATCATTATCTTTCACTTTCATGTAGACTAATGTCATAAGCTATACACCTAACATTATGCAAGAAGTTGGTGCTGAGCCATAGCCTATAAATAGACCCCAAACATTATATGCAAAGTTGACTCCAGTACCAGGGCAAGCGACAAGGGTCTCATTTGTTTGGTCAATCACAAAGATTTGACCCCTGTATTCATAGGCTAGCTAGGCCATATACAACTGAGCTAACAACACATGTTTGTGAACCTCCATTCATTTTGCTTGCAAGACTTTTGATCATTCATTAGGTTTCACTTTTTCATTAGAATTATCTTAAACTTTAATATATAATACTTTACAAATTAACTACACAACTTACTAAGTACAATTCATCATGGCTGGGGCCTACACAATGGGGGTGCAATGGCGACAACCGATTATAGCGGGGTCCTTGGGGCACCAGCCACTAGTGGGGTCCAAGTGGCAAGACCCATGGCTGGTGTTGGACTAACCTGGTCGGTGGGAAGAAATTATATTTTAAACATTAAAATAACACATTTTGTTATAGAAAAATCGATCTTCCTCTTATAACATCTTAAAATCATGATCATTTAATAATGTATAATTAGTATGCATAATAGCCCTAAAACATGGAAAACATATTAATTAGGGTTTCAAGAAGTCACCCGAATGAAGTGAGTAACTTCTAAACTAAGCTCTCAAAACTAGAGTCGCAATTCACCACCTACAGATAAGTTAACACTTAAAGGGATTAATTTCTGCCTAAATTCGTTGCTTGATAAGTAGATTCGCTTGCAGTTTCGCTGCGAAAGTATAGTTTCGCAGCTTGAATATGCAATTTCGCTGGATGAGTAAAGAGTTTCGTAGGTCGAGCTAAAATGACGAACAAACCCGTTTTTAACCAAAAATCACAACCTTTTACATTCAAATCCTTAGTTTACCATCCATGAAGCTATATCAAAGCTTTGTACATGTTTTCATACATAAAAACGTGAGTTTTGTAAGATTTTTTGCTACTTTCAAAACCCCAAAACCCTAGAATCTGGGTATGATCTAAAAAGTTGTATAGATGATGATTCTTACCTGGATTCTTGGTCTTTTCTGTTGTTTGGATGCCCACAAACCCAGATCATCAACCCTTTGATCGATCAAGCCTCAAATCTTCATTTTTCGTCCAATTTCTCTCTCTACACACTCTCTCTAGAAAGATGGTTATTTGAGTTGCGAACTAGAGTGAATCTAGCTAATTTGTGTTTATATATCGGGTGTTCACGGGTACTTAAAATCGGCTAACACATAACCCGTAAGGTTAATTTGGTCCATAATCCATTTCCATCTTATTTATATTAAATAACCCCACAAAGCCCATTATTATTAACTGGCTCCTTTTGACTTTATCCAGGGCGTTCACTTTATCCGTAAATATTTCATGCAAGCCTCTCTCTATACTTTTTTTTCATTAATGCATGAATTCATTCATTACGTTCCTCTTTTCATTATCTTCCCTTTTATGTTACATAATACTTTATCATTTCTTTCATTAAGATTCAACGCAAAACCATGGGAAGATAAACATACATAATCAGGAACATAAACAAGATCATGCAAATCATCATACATATCATCATGCATACATAACATACATCACACGTACCATCATGCATAACATCATACATAACATCATCATCATACATCATTCATGCCCATCACATTGTCTTTGACCTCAAAAGTCAACTTTCATGAATCCCCGGGAACCTCCCAAGTCAAAACCTACGTCTACACTTTTCCCCGAAATTCAGAAAAATAAACTAAGTCTTTATCCGCATTTCCTCTTGTTCATCCGCATTTCTTATTGTTCATCCGCATTTCTTATGTTCACCCGCATTTCTTTTGTTCATCCGCATTTCTTATGTTCATCCGCATTTCTTATGTTCATCCGCATTTCTTATGTTTACCCTTATTTCTTATGTTCATCCGCATTACCTCCAGTTTCGTAACTTTCGTCTGTATTACCCCTTGATCATCCGCATTAGCAAATGCGGATGAGTTAGACTCAGAGGGTCATCCACATTAGGAACACTTAAGCAGTTATTTCTAAAACTTAGGCGCATGAGCCCTATTTGGGCGCATGAATAGCCCCATTCGCACCTAAACATCAGATTTCAGTCCTCAAACCTCACCTATCATGTTCTAAGCTTAAATCTTACATTCTAAGCCATAGAAACACAACCATAACAACATAAAACATATACATAGCCCAAAATCAAACCCCACCAGCAACATACACACATACATACATATGGGTATAAAACCCAACTTTTAAAAAATATTCATACATGCATTTCCAGCCCCAAAATCAGTTAAAACATGTAAACGAGGGGTCCTAGAACTCACCTTAGTAGCCTCTTGGGTAAGACTTCTTTCAATACCCATTTGCTACAAGTTCACCTAGAAACCCACTAAAAACACACACAACCGAGCACACACAACACACATAAACATACAACCGAGGATGAAACTAGTTAAGAACACCATAAACTCACGAATTCTTACCTTGAATTCGAACTTTTCTGCTATTGTTCTTCAAAATCCGAGAGTTACTACTCTCCTCCAATTTCTCTCTCTAGAAATATATGAATTAAAGGATGTAGGTAGACAACATGGGCAACCATCACCTTTTACACCCACTTTTTCAAACATTTTGTACTTTTGACATTCTTAACCCTTCAACCTGGGTTACTTCATTCTTTTTCTTCACTTAATTCCTTCGTTTGAGTCTTCTAAAAAAACCGGGTGTTACACACTATTTTTCTGAGGATTCCTGGGAGCACTATATTGTCTACAAATACCTTTTTCATCATAAAATGTATCAAGGATTTGGTTCTTTAATTAAATTCTTTTATCACATCTTATGTTTTTATCCTCGTGATCACATTAATTCTTAATTTTCAAAATGATGTTCTTTTTGATCTTAGGAGTCTTAGCCTTAGTTAAAGGAAGAAGACCCATTTGAATCTTGTGAAATTATATGTGATCATCATAAAATAAGAGGTCCTTCCTAGACTCCTTGTACTGGTGGGGCCAAAGAGATCCATATGTAATAAGTTTAGGGGTGTAGTGATAGTGTTCCTTTCCTTTGCCTTGTGTGACAATTTATGTTGCTTCCCTTTCATACATACAACATAATGATCGTCACTTGTAAACTTCTCTATGGCATTCAACATACCAAATCATTCTTAATTAATTTATTCATGTTTTTAAATTTTACAAGTCACATTCTTTTATACCAGAGCAAAGAGTCATCACTATTTGCTTTAGATAGAAAGCAAGAAACTTAACCTAAAAGGGATGTTTCATGCAGGTTCATCTTGTATATGTTCCCTTTCCGGCGGGCTCTAAGCAGGATATGCTCTTGAGGAAAGGACACCTCGGGTTTGATAATAATACACTCATGCTCAGTAAAGAACATGTTGTGTCTCTGATCACATGTTTGGGCTACACTTAGTAGATTGTAACCATGCTCCTTGACAAAGTTTATCTTCATAATGATAAGCTTAACATTTGTGACCCTTCCCCTTTAAGTAATGTAACCACCTAAATCTCCTCAAAAAGCAACTTGCCCTCCATCAATTTCGTCAAAGTTTTGAAGTAAAGAGTCATTGCCTATCATATGCCTAGAGCAACTACTATCAATGATCCATACATTTCCTTTGGACATTAGTTGTTCCAATATAAAAATATATGGTTAGTTACATTTGAAAATGCAATCCTTGTTGGTCTTCAACTTGTCAAAGTGAACTAAAGACAATTCAATAGTGATTGATCTTATATACAAGCTTTGAGGATTATTTGTTGTTATTTATAAAGAAATTTTAGTCACATGGTCTTCCTTTATCATCCACACCATCACTGGAAGACTAGACATGACCTTAAACAAAAGTTTGATAATTTTGGTAGTTTTGGAGACTAGACATTTGAAAGAGTTTGCATCCACTATAATAGACTTTAGTACTTTAGAAGCATTCCTTTCTTCCGAGACCAAATTTTCTTCCAAAGTCAAGTTTTAACTTGTCTTCTTCTTCACTTTGGAGCTTTTGAAAGGAAAACATTTTATTTCCAAAACTATCTTCTTTTTCTTTTCTTAGAAGTCGTCTTCTTAGTCATGTAGATAATACTTTTGGGATTGTAGATGTAGTACTTAGCAAAATGAGAATTGGTACCACACATGATTCATTCAGTTTGCAAGCTTCTGAGAATCTTCTTTTGAGTAAAAGGCCGAGCTTGATCATTTTTTACTTCCATCTTCATCTTTACAAATGATGCAACAGGTTTGTTAGGATGAGGCTTGCTCTTAGAAGTGAATGGGTCAGGCTATGAAGGGGTGGTGCATTAATGATCAGCCTTCTTTTCTTCACAGGGATGAGTTGGACATGAACTAGGACTCCTAGTACTTGAGTATATAGCTGAGTTTTCAATCTTCACCACTTCAGATCCTGCAAAGATATAGACTTGTTTTTTCTTACAGTCGAAGGTGGTCTTGATCTCTACAACATTCTTTGACTTTCTTTTGGCTGCTCTAATCAAGTTTTTCCTCTTGGACTTTGTCATTTTTGGTTATTTTCTCTCATCAGGAGAATAGTGAGCCTTCTTAGGATGTTCTTTCGTCACAGACCTTAGATTTAACCTTCACTATCTTGTCTTTATCTTCTTCCTCTTCTTATATGGGGTAAATAATAGGAAACTCATCTTAACAAGTTTCACACCTTGGAGGTCTTACAGATAGTAGAGTGTAGAGGAAATATCTCAATAGATCCCAATCCTTGCTTATTCTTCTAACAAATCATTGCATGCAAGGATGAGGATATAATGTTCTTGAAGTTCTGTTATTCTATAACACAATTTTCTGCATTGGGTTTGCAGATCACAAGGTTAGCTTGACATTCAGTTAAACTAGTAATAAGATCTTTGATTTGAGTCCTGTAGTTTGTGTGTTCATGCTTAAAAGTTCACCTGGTTTTCTCTAGATCTTCTATATTAAGTTTATAGTCATTTTTAGCTCTTATTAAAATTAGATTTTAAGATATTTTAAGGACATAAGGACGAATCTTATTTCCAAGTTATAGGACTTGTATCTATTTACTTTAGCAATGCATTGAGAAGTACAAGGATGTTCTAATACCTTGGCTTCTTCATGGTCAGCTATCGGTGCGTGGTTTGCCGAAACATCTTCAACCTGAAAACTTCAGTCAAAGCCTACTTTTTCAACAACAAACATAACTTGTTATTTGGGCTTCTTAGTTTGTCGAGCTCTATCGGTGTAGTTTGGTGTCAATTTTTGTTGTTGTTGTTGTTGTTGTTATTGTTGTTGTTGTTGTTGTTGTTGTTGTTGTTGTCTTTGTTGTTGTTGTTGTTGTCTTTGTTGTTGTTGTTGTTGTCTTCGTTGTTGTTGTTGTTGTCTTTGTTGTTGTTGTTGTTGTCTTTGTTGTTGTTGTTGTTGTCTTTGTTGTTGTTGTTGTTGTCTTTGTTGTTGTTGTTGTTGTCTTTGTTGTTGTTGTTGTTGTCTTTGTTGGTGTTGTTGTTGTTGTTGTTGTCTTTGTTGTTGTTGTTGTTGTCTTTGTTGTTGTTGTTGTTGTCTTTGTT
>BJCM01110980.1:0-15948 GCA_018326385.1 Flaveria bidentis | reverse complement strand
TATACACACACAAAAAAAAGCTGACAAAGGATCAATAACACTCGTTACATCAGTATATATAACAAATAAAATTAAGGGAAAATTACCCAATTGACCAATTGACCGAAATCAATTACCAAAATAACCATTAACCAAAAAAATACAAAAAAACACCATTGACTTTGACCCCTCGCCCTTGGCGAGGAAAACCCATATTTCCTCGGCCACGTCAGATTTCACAGTACTCGCCCACGTGTAACTATCTCTCCCACGTGAAAAATGAGTAAAAATATCTGGTCAGCCATGTCAGCGAGGGATACGCTCCCATGGGAGAGGGATTTGACCCACCCCTCGCCGAGTTACCGAGGGCATAACAAACAAGGCGAGGGGAACCTTTTTCGGGTGAGGGACCACGCCCTTAGGCGAGGGGAACCTTTTTCGGGTGAGGGACTGCGCCCTTAGGCGAGGGGAACCTTTTTCGGGTGAGGGACCGCGCCCCTAGGTGAGGGCTGCAGGCGAGGGACCGCGACTCTAGGCCACATCGGCGAAAGACAGGAGAGCCTAGGCGAGGGCGAGGGCTATTAAAAAAAAAGCTTTCGATTTTTTTTAAGAATCTTCTAAGTTTATAAATATAAAAATCCTTGTAAGGGAGCACGAAGTTAGTTTTTTTCTTAATTTCTACTTCTATTCTTATGCAAAATGGTTATTGGTGAAATAGATGAGGTGCAAGATTTATGAATGAAGACATTGCTCTATTTATAGGGAGGGAGAGAAGAATAATAATTAAAATATAAAAATTTCATTCTAATAATATTACAAACATTAAACGTTAATACATCAGTTTTGAAGAAATCATATATTTTAATTCATCAAATATTATATTACTAGATAAACCAAAAACATGTTTAACACATTTAACTTTTAATGGTAGATATTCTTTGACACCGTTTACAAAATGTCATTTACCACCACTGCATACTATAATATTAACTGACATTTTTATAAATTTCAGAGAATTTTAAGAAGAAGGTTTTGAAAGAATATAAGTTTTGTTAAGGGTTAATATGGTATTTATATATGGGAAAATAAGATTATATTAAATTTTTTAGTATTAAAAAAATTAATATTCAAAAATCTCGGATTTTTTTTAAAATTTATTGGGCGAGGAGGTAAATATGGGCGAGGAATTCTCATAATCCCTGGCTGACTCAGCGAGGGGTAGTGGCCACGTCAGCTTCCGGGGCAAGGGATGACACGTGGGCGAGGGATTATATCGTTCCCTCGTCGAGCACATTTCTCGAGGCGAGGGATTCCCCTATTCCCTCGTCACGTCAGAGAGGGATAACACGTGGCGGCAACGATTGTTTTTTTTTTAATTTTCAATTTTGACTAGTTATTTTGGTAATTGATTTCGGTCAATTGGTCAATTTGGTAATTTTCCCATAAAATAATTATGAGTAGTGAATATGTAGCTTTTCTCAATGTTAGTATGTTACCATAATATTTTTCTTTTTTTAACACTAAAATACTAATTTGTTTTTTACTATTTTATATTTAAATCAAAATAATTCTCCCGGTGGCCATATGTTTAAATTTATTTATCTTAAAAACACACTATATAAGCTTACTTGTTTTATTAATTGGACAGTTGTGAGCGATACTCTCTTCATATCACATATTCACACACATATTATTTAATTAGCATTAACAAAAAGAATTAACGTTATTAGCGTTAAACCGTTAATACCCAAAACTCGTTATAACACTAAATTTTAGATCCCAACATGTGTGGATCGTCCTCATTTGTACTTTTGATTTTTGTCATTATTTTAAAACCAATACCCCACCTTGTGATTCATGCTAGCCATATATATATAACACTATAATATAGATTATAAATCATATCAACACAACACCCTCCAATTCATATTTCATAGTGTGATTCTTGTGGAGAATTGAAATGAAAGAACACCACCACCACCATCACCAGCAGCCTCTCTTACTACCACCAGCAGCCTCCGACGCCACCGGAGGAGCTTCAATAATAATCAAAGGGCAGGTCCTTCTATCTTCTCGCGTCTTTCGTTATACTCCATCGCTGTCATAACACAGTCATTCGCCGGCCACCTCAGTGACACTGACCTCGCCCACCGTCATCAACTCCATCACTTTCGGCTTTTTGGTATTTTAAACAACTTTCACTTTGATTTTCAAAAGCATAGCATAATAATTTAAAATTTGCACTTTAGTTTTCAAAGACAATCCTAATAGTATAATCATTACATATCTACACAATCCTTATAATATGATCATTATATATTTATAGTATTGATTTTGTTGTATTTAAGGTTTTCCATCGTCGATCACTTTTTGTGATGTAACACCCGGCTCTTCGCATCAACAATATTGTCCGCTTTGCCCACAAGGAGCTCACGGATTTACTTTTGGTTGCTCGGGTGAAAACTTCCCAGGGAGGTCACCCATCGATGGATTGATCTCACCTAAGCACGTTTAACTGTGGAGTTCTCCTCTCATCCACAACCAATACGCGCAAAACACGTTGTTGATGTTAGATGCCAGACATTTCTTATGAATCAAGAATCTCTCCTGTCCACGGTCGATATGGGATATGTGTAGGGTGTTACATGTGAATTCGAATAAAATCAAGTTCATATATTTAATTATTATGTTACTGTGATTGTTATTTGTAAATATAAAATTGAGGTTATTATTTTTATCTAGATGGTTTCAAAAACCAAACATATGTTTTCCGAAACCAAATTAGGTTTTTGGTGATCTGGTGGTTAGGGAAGTGAATGTGAAAGAACATCCGCAAGTTTCGCAAGTGGGGTGTCGCTTTTTAGACTCAAAATATATAAAAATAACATTTCTTAAAACTCAAAATATATAAAAATAATTTAATTTAATCAGCTCATATTAACAAATTTATACTAACATGTGTGTGCATTTAGACTTTTTCTAAAATATTTAAGTATCACTAAGTTGTTAGAGAAAATTAAATTATAAGTAAAATTAAATTTAAAAGAAAACAAAAACAAAGAAACACCTCCGCTTGAGGATCTAGCGGATATCATATTTTCTTTTCTAACGAGCAGATCACCTAAATTCCAAATGAGTTTAAGAAAACACCTAAATATCATTAAACCACCTAGCATAGGCGGCCCTGAGGGTGGACAAGATCATCGACCGTCTAGGGTCCAATCTTTTTAGGGGGCTGGAATTTAAAAAAAATAATATTATGTTTGTATATATAATTTTTAAAAACAATTATAGGTTATCAATAAACTCAATAGCAATTTAATTATCTTGATTTATTGAAACTTAAGGCCCGTTAACATTTTAATTAATTTAGTCGATCCACTACATTATATTTAATCTAAACTCAATTTAAAAAATGCTAAAAGAGTCTTAATATTCGTTTAAGTAAGTAAATTAGATTATTTTGCTACAATACTTTTGTTTATTGGTAAAACACGTATCGTATTATAGACTTTTATGTACGCCGTATTGACATTATATTATAGGGGTCTATCTTTTTAATCCGCTCAGAGCCCAAAACTATGTGAAGGCTCTCAGGACCGGATCTGCCACCTAGTTAAAAAGAATCAAAGTTAGCACTGTTATCAATTATTATCGGTTAATGAAGGTTAAAAGTCAATATTATAAACTCTAATTGATCACTAAATGGTTTGTAGTTAGGTATGTGCTTGATGTCTCGTGGTGGGTGTCTGTTTTCAGGCTTTTTGCGTATGCTGTGTTTGGTGGTTGTCATGAATCTTGGAATGGTTTCTCTATGCAAGCGTTTTCGGGGTTATGGGAGTTCTTTAAACTCTCCGCGGCATCAAGTGTACTGCTCGCGTAAGTTGCATATGCTTCAGGGGTGTCGATCACTGCTATAAAAACGACCATTTAGTTCCATCAAATGGTCGATATGCCCTTTTGCTGCTGGTTTTAAGGGGTTTCAGTCGTGTCGCGTTGACCGGTTGAGTTGTTCAACCCTAACATATATGCCCTTTTGGTGTGTTGGCACCTAATTAATAATGAAATTACAGACGTTTTACTTGGGTTAATGAGTTGTAAAGTTGGTCATAAATAGGTTAGTGAGCTTGGAGCAGGCAATGCAAAAGGTTCAAATTTTGCAACCAAGATATCGTTGTTAACCTCTATCCTTATCGGGCTATTGTTTTGTGTAATCATCGTCATATTCACTGACAAACTAGCAATGATCTTTACATCAAATGACACTATTATTAGCATGGTAACTGAGCTTTCAGCATTGTTATCGCTCACAGTTCTTTTTAGTTGCATTCAACCGGTTTTTACAGGTAGCAAAGCCCTCAATTAGGTACCAAAATTTCAATTTGTCAAACTTGTTAAAAGTTTTGGAATTTGTAGGAATAGCACTTGGTTGTGGTTGGCAATCTAAGGTTGCTATTGTTAATCTTGGAAGCTACTATCCTCTTGGAGTTGTACTAGAAAGGTTTTTTGGTTTTGGCATTAAGTTTTGGCATTAAGGTTTGGCATTAGACATTTGCTTTTAGATATTGTTAACGTAACGAGGCTAAATTTTAAAAAACTAAATTTTACATTCTTGATAACCTAAATTTGTGCTTCGGCCATATGTCACGTATTAAAAAACTACATTCTTGATGTCTATGTTTTTTTAACTTGCTACCAGGCGAAAGAAGCATACTCCCGTGTTATAAATCGAGCAATATCAAGTTAAAGTTCATGTGCATCATCGCAAATACTTTGTGAATTTGATAGAAGTGAAGCAATATAATTATGTTTGATTCATGGGGCTTGTGGTTTCCTTCTTTCTTTTGGTCATTATGATAAAAGTTAATGATTTAAACAAAGAAGTTGCATAGTTCCTCACCTTTGAATAATGTTTCTTACAATTAATCTGCGCTTTATTATGTGTTGCTAGGATTGACATGTAGGGATATCACATTTCTGGATTAGCTTAAAGATTCGCAAACGTTTACATGTTTTAAAAAGACAAGAAAACTTACAGATGAAAACGTTTTAGATTTGCCCCGACTATTTTCCAAATAAAAAACTTACATAAAACAGTATATGCAGCGGCATCATATGCAACATGAAAACAAATGTTTATGATCTATATTATAATTTATTATAACAAACCAAAATAAAACAACGTTTAAAACAATACACACACACAATTTAAAATTGGTCCTACGTACAAAACAAAATATTGGTGATCAAATTGTAAAAGTACATAAGACACTGTAGCACATCAAGTTACATTTTAATATATACATATAATGAGACTAAGTTATAATATAAAACACGTATCTGACACAAAAACAACTATCAGCTAATTATCATGAAATTCAAACACCTGCATGGTTCAATTGTAAACCAGTTGGTTTGGTTTTATTTTGTAATAACCAAAAATGAGAAAGAAAAAAAATGTATATATTTATAAAAGGAATAAAAAAACTACACAACATAACTAACCCGGTCAATTATTGATCAATCATGCCTTTCTCCAACGCGTTATAATCACAACGTTCGACTCGTCACCACGACTTGTTTTTTCAACCGAGTTGACTCGGGTTCATACTCAATCATCTTCCAACTCACCGATTTCATCTCTCTTTCTTCTTTCAACCTCATGATCGAGTTCTCCCTTTAACTCGGTCACCAAATCCCAAAACGACTCGTTCCGCATGCGGTTCAAAAACAACTCGCTCAATCCCTCCTTACATCCATCCAATCTCTCCAAACACCGAGTCAACTCACTCAACTCGCTGGTGCTAAATTTATGGACTCGGCCACTCAACTCGGTGAGTCGAATCGTAATATGATGTTGCATCATACGGTAATCTTCTCCCACTAATCTTGTTACCTCATAAACGATATCGTTGTTTTTACAATGTAACGTTTTTGGTGGTCTAGATATCACTTCAACTGTTGATACTAGTGCTTCAATTTCTTTGAATAAATCTATGTATAAAGAAAATTTTAACTTTTCTTTCTTGTTCGTGATCGCGCATTTTGATAATGATAGGTGACAACCTAGGATGGTTGATGTTGACAGATTGTTTTCTAAAACGCGCGCGTACCATTGGGCCCAGAAGGAGAATTCGCGCGACTGTATGTCAGTGTCGTCAACGAATCTCGAGAGGTTTAGGAAACCAAAGCTCGCGGTTGACATAGATTGGAACATAATGGCTCGTTCATCGAGAACAAAGGAACCATTAATGATCATGTGGTGTAGTGTTATGAGGCACTTGAGTGCTACATACGCGTTTGGTTGGTGGTGATGGTGGAGACGGTTGATGATGGTTGATATACACGCTATAGCCGAGTGTCGTGTAGTGTGGCTGAAAGAGACGAGGGCGGAGATGAGGTAGTCTCGTGGCGGGGATCGGGCGGAACGCGTTGTGGTGCGGAGTACTGCGATTTGGATGGAAGTTGTTGTGTGGTTTGTGATTGAGAATTTTGCTTTGATGAATTTGGCTTTGTCTTTGATAATTGAGTGGATGTTTTTGAGTTTTTTTGATCGGCCCATTGAGTTTGATTCAAATGAAGAATTATCAGTTGATGCATATGTCTATGATTATATATTGGTGAAATTGAAACTTTGACAATTCAACACGTATATTAGAAAAATAAAATAGATGTGACTAATGTGATCATGAACTGAAGATTCCAAATTTTCGATTGATATATTATTTACACTGCAATTACACGGAAAAAATAAGGTGGAATATGACATAACTTAAGAAAGAAGACTGTGAAAGTTTCAAAGATGGCCCTTTAACTTTAAGTTAATGAGTATAATTCGTCTTGTGACTTTTAGTATCGTAGATTTAGTCCTAGTTAGAGTTTTTCATCTTCTTCGGATGGATTGACAGTTACAATCTATAAATAAAGCTATAACTATTAAATTATAACTTAAGATAAAATAATTTATTTCTATTTAATTTTTTTGTCAACAATTTATCATCGAATTTAAAGTAGCTGGAAATAAACTCATAATGATGTTAAAATTAGACTTGTTGGTCCTTCTGGAAACCAGACCGTTAACTTGCTAGATTGGCATAAATTAAATAGTGAGTTTTTAACGACTTAAGTTTTGAATAAGTTGTTTCTAGTGACTTTGAATTATAACATACTAAATTTTTTTAGATTGATCATGAAATCATACGGTTTTTGTAGTATACGCTTACTGATAAACCAATAGTACGAGTGTTTAAACCGATTTAACTTTAATATGTAAACTTAAAATGCACTTTAACCTACATCTCTCAAGATTGTACAATTTTTATCTCTATCTTTACTTTTATTTTCATTCTTTTACACTTTTATATTTATCTTTTCTCATCCCGCTCATATTTTTGTCTCATAAGATACATACATTAACACCAACACCCAAATTAAACATTGATTAACAAGCCACCAACCCCTCTAGTTTATCCGATCATTATAGTACCCCAAAATATTCTTTTAATGGAATTTCATTTATTCGGTCAACCTACGACTTTGGTGTCGGGATGTTTATATTACACAAGTTGTGATAATTTTAATTATTTATTTCGTCTATTTTAATACAATGTTAACTCCTTTGAACTTTAGCATCATTAAAATATCACAAACATGGGACTGACCACTTTAGTTATACGTCACAAAACATATGCCGATATAAATTACCATGCTTTGCATATAAATGTATGATATGATATGATTTTGATAATTTTTCTTTGCTCATTCTTTTCTTTAATATTATTATATATTTTAACTCATTTTTAGGCATATATTTAAGCTTGCTTTTGTTAACTTATCAATCATCTTTCATATAATTTTGAATTTATGTAATATTCTAATTCATATATGTTGAATATATGCACAGAGATGGATCTGGTATGTATTCATTTGGAGTCAATGTTAACAAAAAACATAAGAAGATAATCAATATAAAAGAGATAATATATTTTGCTATTTATATGTAAAGCATCTTATTTGTCTTAAAATTTGTTTGCTGACATGGTCAATGTCAACTGTTTGACTTATGAAATAACATTATTTAGGTAGCAAATGGCATACAAAACAATTGCAAACTGTAATTGAGAAGTGATTCTCTTGGTTTTATAGGGTTTTTTAATACAAATTGGGAATTTATAAGTGACCTCATGTTTGATCTATATGATTCATTAGTTAGGAATGTAAAGTCTATTTATAAATTGATTAATATCCGAATTTTCAAACACTTCTTATTAAATGGGCTAGGCCTACTATATTGTTGCTCATTCTTCCATTGATTTAGGGGCCCAATGGCCCAAACAAAATATATTCTGTTTAACGAAAGCCCGTTGGATAGTCACAACTCCCAAAGGACATTTAATGGGCATACAACAAAAGGAATGTATTTATTTGGATGCGACTTTTGTTTTCTAATGCAATTTATTTTGTAATTTTTATATAAAGGTGACCAATGGTTTACTAAATCACAAACGATATGGTACGGATTGACGAACTCAAAATATTTAATCTCAAGATGCATTATTGTTATGAATTTACTTTTTTAACTTGTATATTAAGGTATCTAAGGTTTGAAATAGATGAGGTATGGATTGACAAACTTGCTTTCTACATGTCTTTATAAACAAATCCAAAACATTCTATCGATGAAATATGTGTCACATAAAATGTTTATGTTTCTTTGAAAAAGATCCAAAACAGGCACTGCATGTTCTACAGATTGTATAGGATGGTTTTTATGTGTATCAAATCCTCGTTTCTCTTCTCTAGCCGCTGCTTCCGGAATATGATCCTTACTTGCAGTTCAAATGATCCTTCTTTTTATTTTTATAATATTGTTTATAACTATGTGAACAATTACGCAAATGAATTCAGATCATCCAAAGTTGATGTTTGTAAAACGAAATATGATCGGTTAAATATTCATGTTTGTAATTTACCATAATAGTTAGCCATCGGGTTATAATGATTAATTTAGAGTGAATAATAATTTAAAATACATTTATTTTCACACTAAATAATAATAGCAAAAGAATTAATGTTGTTAATCTAAACTATATTTCAATATTAGTATAGAATTAACATAGTGAAACTTAAATTCGTGTGACCAAGGCATGTGTTATACTCTAGCTAGCAAATGAAACTTGGTTGAGGTTGTAGCAAATCACAACATGACACACCACAACCTTAAACATGAAAATAAGTGTTGCCTCTGATGCGTGAGTGTAGTCGCAAACGCTACCCCTAATGCTGTGTTGATTGAACTTCAATCACGTAAAAATGTGAAGAAGAAACACATACCCTTATGGTTAAAAAATTTGAGAAGTTTGAGAAGACATTTGTCAAATCCTATCTGTTGGTCTTGTATTATTGGCTAAAATTTAGGACCCATTTTATAGCTTCTATAATGCCCTCTTTCAAAGAATAATTGTGTTGAATGATTCCTCTTAATTTTTGTATTTTATTCTATTTGTAAAATATATTGCAACAATCAACCCAAAACAATATAAACTATTCTGCAATAATCATAAAAAAAAAGTCTGAATTTTACCATGCTTAGTTTGTCATTTTATACTGCTAGTAATTTTGAATTTCATCCAAAGTTAGATTCTATAGCATTTTTTATGACAACGCTACACATTTGATTTAAGGAGATACCTCCTTTAAAACTTGATACTTTATAATAATTAGTCACTAAAAAAATTATAATACGAAATACATCAGTGTTTAAATGTATGATCTTCATACTCTACCCTTAAAACTTGTGTTAGGATATGAAACAAATTATAAACGTATTTAATGACATGGAGAAGTTTGAAATTTAAGTTCGTTTGATGATTAAATACATCATTTAACTTGTAAACTACAACTTATAATAACTATAAACTATAGTATGTTAGTAGTGTGAGCTGAGATCCCTAATCAGTTGTACATGAATTCAAAATCTTGTATAAATCTGTCAACCCAAACGCACATTCTTATTTTTTAAGATGTCGGCCTCGTCTAATATTATGATTGATCTTTAATTTTATTTTATTTTTTTCAATTATAAAATGAGTAAACAATTACATATATGCAAGAGGTATCCCAGTTTAAACCCATGACATTTAAAATGTGCTTGCAAAAACATGTCCAAGTTTAAATGCTCTTTTCGCCTTCTAAAATACATGTTTAAAAAAAGGGCATTGGTTTATACCCCTACTAGGTTAATACTTGTGTATTATACCGATTAAATAAATAAAATATAAATAATTATTAATTAAAAATTTATGTATTATACAATTATGTTTCAAGATAAAATATTATTATAATTAGGTATATATAACTACTTTAAGTAAATAAACAATAAAGTATTTTTCTTAAACTTTTGTTTTATAAAAAATATTATGATTTTTAAATATTTTATTTTTAGAAAAATGATAAAAAAAGTTTGTTGTATTCTGTATTTTATAAAGTTTTTGTTTTTAAAAAATGTGTTTTTAATAAAAAATAGGTTTTTAATTTATTAAATTATACATTTTTAATTAAAAATAGTATGAGTAATATTATCAGTATTCAATATTATTATTAATAATATACAGAAATAAGAATATAAGTATAATAAGGCTTGCAATTTTTTAACCCTTATTTTAGTTTTTTTATAGATGGATCGATATGATAAAAACCCATTAATTAAACGTATTATAGTTAGTAATAGACACGAAAAGTTACAGTATAATATTTTAACATAAAATATAATTAACATTATATATACGTAATTGTTCAATAAATAAAAAAATTATACTATTGTTTAACTCTCTTATCTAAAAAATTTTATTTTTAAACGTTCGTTTTAAGATTTATTTAAAAATATATATTCTTTATAAAAATCTTGTTTTTTAAAAACTTTAGTTTGTAATTATTCTAGTTGTTTTAATAAAACTGTTTTTAAATTTTCACCTGTTTATATTTTTTTATAAAACAAAATGATTTAAAATATTATATATAAAAAGGTTTAGTGTTTTAGAAAAATTCATATTATATAAAATTTTAGTTTTTTATTATTTAGATTTAGTTAAAAGATACGATTTCTAATTTCCTTAATTATATTTTTTAAAAAGAGAGTTTGATTTTTTTTAAAAAAATTAGATATGAGAGAAAAATATAGCAGTTAATAAAACTAATTTTTAATAAGAGAGAAAATTGTGTATGGTTATTTAAATTACTACAATACTCTTTTGGTGTAAAAAATAATATGTAGATGTGTAGAATTAGAACAAATGGTGAAAAATGTAATAAGAGAATAATAAATGGCAAAAACAAATATTGTTTTATTAGATGTTGTAGATTTTAACTTTTTATATGCATGCTAATTTAACACAACCCGAAATTATTATTTATATGTTTTCTTTTTTACTTATTAGAACAACCAACTCACACACACTCTAAATAACTCTTAAATCTAAACAATTAAATGGGTTTATACTAGAACATTCAACCACCAAAAAATAAACATTTTAACTACATACTTTAATACAGTTATAACAACACTAGAGCAGTCCTGAGTGATTATTTGTATTACTGTATCTCTATCTATATATAATATATATTATGTTTCTAGTTTTCTCGGGTCTTCTTACAACGTCACGTGTATACACATACTGTAGATTCTTTTGTTTCTTTTGTGGTTCATCTTTATAAGAACAAAAAACAGATTCACATGCACTCTTAACACCTTACTGTCTACCATCATCAACAAATATCAAAAAGCCTCCATTGTTTGGAGACATTATTTGCATATGGCATTAGACACAATAATATATCCACAGAGCCAAATCGGTAACTTCGGATACGATTATTATATGTTGCAGGAAGATGATCATACCACTTTCAATGGCTTCTTCAACACTACCACCGATAATAATAATAACAATATTATTAATCATCATTTTCAAGAATCAGCTGCAAGTGATGTTCATTATGCTGCATATTGGGGTGATTACTCTTCATCTTCTTCGTTGATGCATGCCACCAATGATCAGCTGCAATGGGATCTTAAGTCTTCGCCCGAAGGCGGCCCCGAGGCCGTTGAACCACCAGCAACCATGGTTGCAACCGCTGGTGTCGGGCGGAGAAAACGGAGGCGGAACAAGAGTGGTAAGAACAAAGAGGAGATGGAGCATCAAAGGATGACTCATATTACGGTTGAGCGTAACCGTAGGAAGCAGATGAATGAATACCTTGCTGTTATAAGGTCACTCATGCCATCTTCTTATGTTCAAAGGGTAAGTGTTAGATTAATATGATTTTTTTTTTTCGTTTTGAATAAAGGTTCTTAAATGTATTTATATAATGTCAAAAGTTAGAAAAAAGTTATGTCTAAGGAAATAACATAATATATAAATGGTGTTTTATATTCCATTGAAGACAACATCGATCGTTTCTTACAAATTAGTAGTCATACCTAAGAATTATTAATATTGTTTGAACAAAAAAACAGAATTAAATTAGCCTTTACATTTTTTAATAATTATAATATGTTTTATTGTTGTAAATTAACTCGATCTAAGTGAATTGTGTATTTACATTTTCTTAATTTCAATTGGAAATTAGTAACAATCATTTTCTTATTATATTAGTTTTGCGCCATAAGAATGTTCTTAACTTATTGATTTACATAAACTTTTGATTGATAACCGGAAGCATTTTTTCTCAATTCATACTAGCTAATGAGACATGTTTTTTTTTTAATTGATAATATGTTACAAATTTCATAATGATTACACTATTTTTTATTATATAAATTGGTTATAATGTATTTATATTTAAATATGTTACAAAAATTTATTAACAAAATAATGATATTAATAGAATTTTTATGTATATTCACGTGCATATACACTATACGCACAAGCACATCTTTATATATTTCATTAATTTGATATGTACGCATTTTATGTAATTCTTATGGTTTTCAACGTAGTATTGGTTCTGTAACAAAGTAACTATATATTATTTTTTTAGTTTGTTCTATTTTATTAAAACTTAATCCAATTAGAAACTATTAATGCTATTGGTTTTGTAATATTATAATATATGTTAAGAGGAACACGATTTAATTGAGTCTTTGGCGCAGTCATGTACATTGTGCTTCGAGTGTTGTAAATCATCTATCAACGTGTTTCAAATCGTGACTGTTAGCTAATTGGCGGTCTATGATTATTTTGTTTTATTATTTTCTCAAGCTAGGTGCCAATTCTTCTATATCTATTAGCTATAAAACCGTGTTTATCAATAAATAATACAATTTCATTAATTAATTTAATTTGTTAAGAGAAGTGTATTACAACTATATATTACTTTTTCAGGGTGATCAAGCATCAATAGTTGGAGGAGCTATAAATTTTGTAAAAGAATTGGAACAACAACTACAAACGTTAGAGGTACAAAAAAGAGCTAGCATCAATGACTACTCACCACCACCACCGCAACCCTTTGGTGATTTCTTTGCATTCCCACAATACTCTATCCATCAAGCTGGCGGTGGTGGCGGTTCAGCCACCACCGCCAAGAACCGGCCTCCAGCTATGGCTGAGATCGAAGTGACGTTGGTGGAGAGCCAAGCAAACCTTAAGATATTATCGAAGAAACGACATAGGCAGCTCTTGAAACTGGTGGATGGTCTAAAGTGTTGTTGGCTCACTGTTCTTCATCTTAATGTTACCACAGTTGAGGATATGGTTCTCTACACTCTAAATGTTAAGGTTAGTGTACGTTCATATCCTAAATCTTTAACTAGTTTTTGTGTGGGGCAAAAGCAAGATTGTTATTGTTCTGAGTTAATTGAAATTGACTCGTTAAAGTTTAAATTAGTTTGCAAACAAACTTGGACCCAGTTGGAGTCTAAAGTAAAGCTTATTTGGTAAACATGTCTGGCCCATACTTAAAATACCTACTTTGATAACTAAGTTCACGAGCATTTTATTTGTATAGACATAATAATTTCTATTTAATATCACAAATATATATATATATATATATATATATATATATATATCACATAATAAATATTATTTTATATATAATTATGACAAAACAATTAAATAATAAATGATGTATATTATATATAATTATCTATGAAATATACATATATATTATATATTATATATTTATATATGTATATATATATATATATGCGAATAGATAATTAAACAGTTTACAAGTTGAACTCAAGCCAAACTAAAGTTTGGATATCTGTTGAGTTTAAGTTTTTTAATATAGAGTCTGAAACAAGCTTAGCTAGAACTGTATGCCAAATTAAACTAAGACAATTCGGAATCTTAAACCATCCCCTTGCGGTTGTGCTACAAATTTGCATATATATTACCATTAAAAAATAAAATTATTAATGATTTCTTCATAAATGCATAAATATTCCCATAATAGTTTTCACTTTATCGTTTTCAATACTCATTCATAGCTAGTAATAGTTTTCTTTTGTAGTTTAGCGTCCTGCAGCTAACTGGTAAATTAGTAACGTTAAGCCGTTCAAACATATAATATTTTCTTAGTTGCAAAAAATGAATCAATGCAAGATAAACATGCATATGCTTAGTTTTTTGTCTTGCATTTTATTGCTAACAAAGTATAATTAGAAGGACTAAAAACAAAGCAACTTTTACAAGTTCACCTTCTTTTGAATTTTAAATTTAGATCTTAAGTGTTTTATTTTTGAAATTAGTTGTATAGATTTGTATTTATTGCTTCCCAAGAAAGATATCAAGATTCACGTAGACTTGCTATTTAAAGTAATTATATACATCCCAAAAGTAATTAACTTGAATAGGATAATAATTATAGTCTGTAGATGGTCTATATATAGACAAAAATTGAATGAGCTTGGTTAATTTGTGACACTACGTAGTTCTTGTAGTATTTGAAGTTATGAAAAGAACCCTGCGTTATTTGTTTAATTTTTAAGAAAATGAACTTAGAATGCGATTAAATACTTGAATAATTAAGATATCGTGTGTTTTTTTTTTTTTGTTTTTTTTATAATTATTTGGTGTTATTGTGTTGACAGCTTGAGGATGGATGCCAGCTGAATTCAGTAGATGATATCGCAGATGCTATAAATTGCTTGTTGTGCAGAATTGAAGAAGAATCACTATGTACTAATTAATTAAGTTCATTTAGATTTTTTCGTAGTATTATGGCCGGTTTTTATTAACTGTAATATCTCAAGGAGATATCACTTGGAAAGATTATATTTAATCTTTTTTTTTGTTTTTTACAATAACTTCTGGTTTAGAGGGAAATGATGTTTGTTAAATGCTACATGTAAACCCTTTGACAAATAATATTTGATGGAATAATTAAATTTTCTGATAAAACAACATTATTATTGTTCATATTAGTTATGATCCATAATTTGCGATGACTGTTCAGTGGCCGACCTAAGGTTTGTTCTCATCGGGTTTTGTTTTTCCATTACTAAGATGTCTCTTTTTTCGGGTTAGCTCGGATCACAAAAATAATGATAATATGCCATTGCAACCGGTGACATCAAGAACTAGAATGAGGTTTTGAGGTAATCATAACCACAAAAAGGTAATGTATCGTTCACTAACCATTTAGACAACATGATAACTAATATCTTTAATCGAATTTCATTATATTTTATTCTTTTTTTTTCAACATCCACAAATCTCAAGGATAAATATCTACAAATATTAGGGTCCGGTCATAAAACCGTAATGTAAGGTACGTGTAAAAGTTAAAAATTACGAGGTCTGTTGACTCACACCCTATATAATATATATGCATGTTGGTAATTTATTACATATTGTAACCAAAATAATTTATTACATTCTATTTTTGGTGTTAACATTCTCTTTTATATATATATATATATATATATATATATATATATATATATATATATATATATATATATAT
>BJCM01110978.1:0-15557 GCA_018326385.1 Flaveria bidentis | reverse complement strand
CGCCGACCCTCCTCCCCACACCTCGCCCACCGGTTTCTTGTACGTTTGGATGTGTATATATGTTGTATGTATGTATACATGTGTGTGTGTGTGTGGTACAAGTCTAAGGAAACAAGTGTTAAAAAGATAGTTCTATTTTAATAGGTTTAAAAAATTGGTATAATTTAATTACAGAATATTTTTTACCATTCTGCAGATGTTAAAAACAAAAATAATTTTCTTGCAGATTATAGACGTTTGGTCCACCTCTTCTGCTGCAGATGTCTGCAGATGTGGTCCATAGACCGCAAACGTTTTCATGCAGAAAAAACAAACAGCACCATAGAGATTGAAGAACAAAAGTTGGACTTGATGGTTGTCGATGAAGGTAGACCACCATGGACATAACAAGTTGAAATCTTGCCTGAGCATATAGACAAAAGATGAAGCCCTCTTTGGAGAACCCCTCGGAGATAGAGCTAAAAGATCTTCCTAAGCACCTTAAATATGCATTTTTGGGAAAAGACAACACATTGCTTGTAATCATCGCACCTAATTTAGAAGAAGATCAAGAAGCCTCTTTGTTACAGGTTCTTCAAACATACAAAGCAGTGATAGGGTGGACACTTGCTTATTTGAAGGGGATAAGTCCCTCAATTGTGATGCACAAGATCATAACTCATGCCCATGCCAAACCGTCACATGATACTCAAAGAAGGTTGAATCTAAACATGCGGGAACTGGCGAAGAAAGAGGTACTTAAATCGTTGGATGCAGGTATAATCTACATGATCTCTGACAGTACATGGGTGAGTCCAACGCAAACGGTACCGAAGAAAGTAGGTATCCATGTAGTCCAAATCGAGAAAGGTAAACTAATTGCCACCCGGCCGGTAACCGGGTGGCATGTTTGCATTGAGTATAGGAAGCTAAATGTTGACACATCTAAAGATCATTTTCCACTTCCATTCATTGATCAAATCATTGAGAAATGGCGGTTCAAAAGTTTTATTGTTTTCTAGATGGTTATTCAGGGTATAATCAAATTGCTATTCATCCTGATGATCAATAAAAAACTACATTCACTTGCCCATATGGCACATTCGCTTTTACGCCAATGCCATTTGGCTTGTGTAATTCCCCGACCACCTTTCAAAGGTGTATGATGAGTATCTTTTCAAATATGATCAGGGAGTATTTAGAAATTTTCATGGATGATTTTTCAATTTTTGGTGCCTCTTCTGATAAGTGTTTACATGAATTAACTAAAGTTTTGAAACGATGCGTCGAAAAGGATTCGATCTAAAGTTGGGAGAAAAGTCATTTCATTGTTCAAGAGGGAACGGTTTTAGGTCATGTCATATCTAATCAGGGAATTGAGGTAGATCAGGCCAAAATTACCGTAATTTCCACTCTACCTCCTCCGGTTAATGTTAAAGGTGTGAAGTCATTCTTAGGACATGTAGGGTTTTATAGAAGATTTATTTAAGAGTTTTACAGTCATAATTAAACCCTTATGTAATTTACTCTACAAAGACATACCCTTTGTGTTTGATAAAGAATTTTTGCACGCTTTTAACACTTTAAAAGAGAAATTAGTGCAAGCCCCAATCTTGCAATCACCTAACTAGTCACTTCCATTTGAAAGTATGTGTGATGCAAGCGACTTCGCAATTGGGTTGTTCTAGGTTAATGGGTAGATAAGAAACCCATTGCCATATACTATGCTAGCAAAACATTAGCCGATGCATAATTAAATTATACAACAACCGAAAAGGAATTGCTTGCAGTAGTATATGCTTTAGATAAATTCCAATCATACAAATGGGGAAGTTAAGTAATTGTTTATTCAGATCACAGTGCAGTCAGATACTTAATAGAAAAGAAGGAGGCCAAACCTAGACTCATACGTTGGATCTTGTTACTACAAGAATTTGACTTGGAAATACATGATAAGAAGGGAAGCGAGAACATGGTGGGAGATCGTCTATCAAGAGTCGTACATCATACCACGAAGTCATAACAGGAGCTTAATGAGACATTTCCAGATGAGCAATTACTATCCACATCATCAGAACCATGGTATGCTAATTTTGCAAATTATTTGGCTGGAGGTACCACTCCCGACCATTGAAACAAAAGGAAGAGGCAAAAATTCTTGTCATAAGTGAAATACTATATATGGGATGAACTAGATTTATACAAAGTTCGAGCAGATCAAATCATCAGACGATGCATTCCCGAATCTGAAATTCCAGACGTGTTAGAACATGCACACTCATCCGCATGCGAGGGTCATTTTAGCGGGTAGAAAACCGGTCACAAGATCCTATCTTATGGACTCTTTTGGCAAACTATCTACTGGATTCTTATATTTTTGCTAAAAATTGCATAAAATGCCAACAAATGGGGAGCATATCGAAACGCAATGAGATGCCCATGCAACCAATTCTTGTGGTTGACATATTCGATGTGTGGGGAATTGACTTCATGGGCCCCTTCCGAAATTTGTTTGGCAATTTATATATCTTAGTGGTAGTCGATTATGTATCCAAATGGGTAGAAGCAATTGTCACTAAATCAAGTGATCATAACATTGTGTGTAAATTTGTTCAAAGTAATATTTTCTCTCGATTTGGCCTTCCCCGTGTGATCATAAGTGAAAGGGGGGTCACACTTTAAGAATTTTAACTTTGGTAAACTGTTAAAACGTTATGGCGTAGACTACCGAATTGCAACATCGTACCACTCTCAAACGAGTGGTCAAGTTGAGGTATCCAACAGGCAATTAATGAAATCTTACAAAAAATAGTACGATCGGATTGTAAGGATTGGTGCACCAAGCTAAATGACGTCTTATGGGCTTATCGCACCGCTTTTAAAACGCCTATTGGCACGACTCCATATTGGTTGGTAAACGGGAAAGGATGTCATTTACCTATAGAACTAGCACATCGGGCTTTATGGGCAATTAAAAATGTTAATCTTGATTACAATGTTGCAGGAAATGCATAGAAGTTGAGTTTGAATGAATTGGACGAATTAAGGAACGAGGCATATGAGACGACAACCGCATATAAGGCAATGATGAAAGAGGTGCATGATGCCAAACTACGAAAGAAAACCTTTGAGGTAGGCCAAAAGGTGTGGTTGTATAACTCGCGATTGAAAATGTTTCCCGGGAAGTTGAAAAGAAAATGGATGGGACCTTACGTTTTGATTCGGGTTGGTAAATTTGGCGATGTTGAGATCGAAGACCCTAAGGATGGTGTGCAACACACGATGAACGGGCATCGATTAAAATACTACCCGGATAGTAAGGATGTGAGTAGAAATGTCGATGAGTTGGTGAGCTTCTTGATAAGTGCGCCAACATACACGACCGATGAGTAAGGATCTGGTAATGGTCTGGCTGAAGACTTAAAACTTAGTGCTTTTCGGGAGGCACCTCAGAGAACTTTGTGTGTGTGTTCCCTAGAAACCCTCACGAGACTTCGCTCTTCCACGCGGTTTACCGAGGGGTTTAAAAGGCTTGTTGCATATGCTAAATGAAACTGTGATTCCTACAAAAGTGAGTATAGGACTTATCTTCCTATGTATTTATTTTTATGTCTTCCTTTATTCTCTATCTATCAGGTGACTCATCCTTGTTCTATGCACGACCATTCGAACACACAAGTGTGGGGAGAACCATGGCTCATAAGGTAGGTGAACAAAACTATCCAGGATTCAGGGCGAATCAGAAATTTTTCGGAGGGGTGTGCGAATGTGGTATGATTTTAGAAAAACAAATAAAAACATTTAATTGATTTATAACATATTATTATAAAATTTTACCATTAATGATCCTTTAAAAAAAATTTTAAGCCACCGCCACCGATGCCAGTCCCACTGCCACCGACGCCAGCGGCGTCAGTCGCCCAGAAAGTCTCTGTCGAGCGATGTGCACCAACGCTGGGCTGGGCGCCAGGCTACCACCACCAATGCCATAACCACCGCCACCGACACCGCGGCACAGGAGGGCATGGGTCGGCTCATTTTGGAGCAAACCACCCGAGAATCTCCACCCATAAACTAATAAAATGTAAATAACCATGTGAGGGAGAATCAAACTTCACTTTTTCATCATCTTTCTTCTTTTTTCTCTCAAATCTTCTCAAGAACACTCAAACCCTAGTGACCTATATTCCTCAATTCTCAACCAAATCAAACAAACCTTAGGTGCATCTCGCTTAGTTTTTCGAGAGGATCATATCTCTCTGGTTAGCTTTTCAAGATTCCCACTTGTTTAAAAGATAAAGAGAGTTTAACGTTCGACAAATTTGGGGTTTTTCGTTACAATTCACTTCATCCTTCTTCTTTTTCATCTAAAAGTGTCATATTGTGACAAGGTATAAATTTTCTTACATGATTACTTATTTTGCTTCAAGGATGCCATGGTATGTTCAATTTCATTTGGAAAATCTTGAATTCTCTAGCAAATGTATTATGTATTCAAATCTGTGTGATTAGTATCTTTAATTGCTCTAATTTAGACTATATTATTGATTATTCATGAGTTGACAGATAAATGAAGTACGATGAAAGTAGACATGTTGGTAACAAGTAGGGAGGAAAAGTTTCGTATAGATGCTATGGTTGTGCCTACCTTGACTTTACCTCTTTGTCATTATATGATCAAATGTACCATTATGAACTTTACGGTATATGTCTATAATGAAGTGCATCTAGGATGTTACTTAGTATAGGATATTATAGGGTCATGCTATATACATTGAAAATATACTTCATTTGGTGTTTATTCGCTTAAGATAGACTTAAATAGCCTTATTAAGTATGTCTAACAGAACCCTTAATCCACATAATAGTGTGCTTAATGGTGATGGTAGCTAACTCAAGGTATTGTTATTTGCAGGGAAAATGCCACGCACCAAGGAATCAACCTCTAGAGGAAAAGGCAAAGTTGTTGCCTCATCATCTGAACCTTCCAGAAAACATGCAACGTAAAGCACAAGCACCATAAAGAAAACAAGCTCTAACAACAAAACAGACTTTTGGAGGACAGGCCGTAACCTACAGCCAATAGACCATAAGTTACAATCTAACGTGATATTTGGAGTATTATTTCAAATTTTAAATCCTATATAACCCTAATCATTATGGTTTCGAAAAAAGACTTTTCCTAGCCGAATTTAAGCAATTTCAATATCATCCATATCATCATTGATCATCATCAAATCAAGATTGAAGATTGAACGAAGATGATGCGTGGCTAGTTCTCTTGATTGCTTTCAGGAGTATGATTCTTGTAAAGTGAGACGATTGGTATATTGATTAGGTTTTTCTATTAAACATTGATCTATTGAATAAAACATTATGTTTTGATTGATTTAAACAATTTACTTATAAATGAAGTTGTTTGCTTGATTATCAATTCTTCGGTTTCCTTTCATCTTGAACTCATTAAGTAAAGTAGGCAACATGATATAAGTGAATTGGTAACATTATGAATGAATGAGTCTCAAAAGATTATTCCTTTGTTATCACTTTAATCAAAAGTTAAGATCTTTAAGTATTATTCCTTACAAATCCTAATTTAGAATTACCAATTGTTGATCTTGAAGAATTGTAAACACGGAAGTGATTGTCTTTCAATATTTAAGTTAATTAGTCTAAATTTTCTTGCTTTATGCACTTTTGCTCATTAATCTAATTAAAGTTTCAATTTTTAATTACAAGTTTGAGTCTTTTAGTTAATCGAGTCGCGTTAGTTAAACACTTTCCACATATTCCCTAAGGAGAAGACCTTACTTACCCTTACACAATATAGGTAGCTAAGACTGATATAATAAATTGTTGTTGATCGAGTCTTGACAACCGGATCAAAATGGTGCCGTTGCCGAGGAATAGTGCGCAAACTGTTATTATATTTTTTTGTTAATTTTTTTGTTTTGTTTTCTTTTTTTTCTTTTGTCTTTTGCGGTGCTATGCTAGGTGTTTTATGTCTTGCAGCTTACTCTCAAAAAGTTAAACCTCACCATGAATCATGTTTATTATTCATGTACCAGTTGTAGAAGTCCAGTTCACACGTGAGATCATTGCCCTGAGTTTTTGCAAAAGTGTGTAGAGGCGAGAAGAAAATTATATTTGTTGGATGTCTTTTATGATTATGTACAATCATCTTATCTGAATTACTATTCATCTTCTCCAAATTATGAAGGCTATTATCAGTTAGAGGTGAATTACAACTCTAAACAATATTGGGATTGCAACAACTATAAACCAAAGATGACATCAAACTCAAGTCATGGGAGAATTATAACCACTATCATGAAAAATACTCTCAGGTGACATACGAGGATCAAATTCAATGTCAACTTCCTACAATAGAGAATGTTATCCAACATGTTATGTAATTTCAAAATACGTATCAATCTGAGGATGAGGAAACTATTGCTGGATTAGAGTTGATATTGCCCAAGATCGAAATATTGTTGTCCCAACATTATCTTTCAGATCAACAACGATTTGACTACTTAATTGTCAAGCGTGACATGTTACTGTGGAAAATAGAACTAGAAGAATTAATCTCACCATATTTTAAAGTTGAGGATGAGGTCATGGAGATTAATACCACACAGTTTCCTTCTGTTGTTGAAGAATCATGTGTAGAACAAATGGTGGTTGATGCTTGTGATGATGAAGTGAAAAAGAGGACATAGGTCTTTCAGAGCAAAGAGTTGAATGTTTAAACCTAATAGATGACATAACAACTCCTAAGAAACCAGAGACTAGATATTGCCATGTGGTTCTGATAGTCCTTCAATTTTTATTATTAAATTTGACAAAGCAGAGGGCAATGGATCATGTTCGAAGAAGAGAAAAGTGAGTTTAGAAAACATCATAAAACTTGTTCAAACGAGAGCTCACAACGATTCTATAGACATGCCAAGGACAAGAAAGAAGGTGTGGACCCGACATGTCAACTACCATGCATACATTGGTAACTCGATGGGAAAATATGGATTTAAGATGTTGACCATTGGTTCAAGGGGCATGGGGACCATGAAAATGAAAATAGAGATTCGGTATGTCTACAATCGAGCATTTGTTGGTAATGTGGCAGGAAAATGTTCAATAAGACCACCTTAGTGGTCTCACGAAATGTCTGGCTGAAGACGTTAAACTTAGCGCTTACGGGAGGCAACCCGAGAACTTTGTGGGAGTGTTCACTAGAAACCCTCACGAGACTACAACTCGTCCACTCGGGTCTATCGAGGGGTTCAAAGGCTCGTTGCATATGCTAAATGCAACCGTGATTCCTACGAAAGTGAGTTCTACTTATTTTATTAGTTTTGGTGTCCATTGTTCTATTTTTTAGCTAGTTCAATCGTGCATATGATGCAAGCACTCAAGTGTGGGGAGGAGCAAGTCCCTTACCGAAGACTCTCACTAATAAGCAGGTCCATGTACTCCTTCCTTATTTTGTTTATATATTATCATCATGGTTATTAATGTTTAAAATCACACATTGGGTACAATGTTTCCCATGTGTGGGGATAATGGGAAGAATTGAAAGAAACCTTTTAGAAAAATTGAGTATCTTTGAAAAATATTCTAAGTAAAATTAAGTGTACATGAAACTCAAAATTTTGCATACATGGTTAATTGTTACTAGTTGGTGCATTGATGGATCCTTTGGCATTTTTGTTTTGCTAATTGAGTAATGCATCCTAATCATGAATCTTCCAAAAAAAGTAGGTGAATGTCCTCGGTGGTGTAACAAACCAATTGTAGAAAACATACATGCTACACATTTTATTACCTCTTTCAACCATTTCCATGAGAGTTATGCCTAATTGAGAAACCCATAGTATACTATGAGTTACTATGAGTTACTTTACTTCTTTGCATAAAGAGGGAATCCACGGTGTGCATCCGAGTTAGAACTCGTGTAATTGATACATATCAAGATCATAGACCAATGTGTGCATAAATATGATAGAGGCATTAGGAGTGAACCATTTGTTTTAACAATTCTTTTCAATTCCAAACCAAAAAACTCTCCCTGTAGATACCATGTTGAGTCCCAATTTGTCGTTTCAAGCCAAAGCAATAAACCCAAAAGCCTTAGCCTTTTTATGGAACCTTAGAGGATGAAGTCCAATCCATAACATATTTGGAAGAGTCATGTCAATAGTAGTTCACTCATAGTAAGAATATTTTTGAGAAAAAAATAGAAAAGAAAAAAGCTAAATATGAGGTCAAAATGACCAATATATGCAGCAACCAAAAATAGTGTGAAAAATGTACAAGTAGTGCAAGCAAAAGAATAAGATCGACAAATGACACATCTATTGTGTTTAAGTTGGATTTTATTCTTTGTTAGCCACTCTAAAATCCATTTCAATCCTACCTTAAACCCTAGAAAAATATTACCACCCAAGAAAGACTTCTTTATTTTTGTATTATATTGTGTCAATTGATGGTGATTTGATTAATATACGAGCTTATGATTAGTATGTGCATTCGTGGTTTGAGAGCTCCATAAACACTAGTATATCATCACTAGTTCACAAAATAAACCAAGAGTAGTGTTTATTGTGAGGAATGTGAATGCATGAATGTTTGAAACAAAAGGTCAGTATATGTCAACCAAAGATTTCAAATGCAAATAGTATTGAATGATTAGGTTTTGAACATTATATCATGAAGTTAAAAACTAAGCATGTATTGGGATCTTACTTGTTCAAGGTAGTGATAATGTGGCATTTGTGCTTAATTAGGGATAAGTGTGCAAATAAGTTTGTTTGAGGACAAACAAAAGGTTAAGTGTGGGGATGTGATCACATGTTAATAATGTGGTGTTTAATTGATCTAAATGCTTGATTTACATCATGATTATGATGGAACAAGTTCAAGTTGCTTGTGTTTTGGATTATAGGTGATTTGAGCTAATGGAAGCTTATTTTGGATAAAAAGATGCAAAACGGGAAACCGGAACTAAACTTGGTGAAACGTAAAGAGTATGGATGAAGCGGGATGGAAATCAGAATTTGAAAAGTGAAGAATTGCAAAAATCGAAGGTTCAAGACCATGGTAACTTAAAATAGGCATAACTTGGGCTAGAAAAAGAGTTACGAGACCCACGGCCTATCAATTGAAAGCTCATAAAAAGTTACATGTGAAAATATGGTGAAACATAGTGCAGGATTGCCGTAAGGTACGGCGTATGGTCATAACATACGACCATGTGATGAGTCTGTCTATGAACCCGGAAAAGCAGAAGGTTTGGCCCTCTGGTTGGGGGTAGGCCGTAACCTACGGCCTATAGACCATAAGTTACGGTCTAACATGATATTTGAAGGATTATTTCAAATTTTAAATCATATATAACCATAATCATTAGGGTTTCGAAAAAAGAATTTTCCCAGCCGAATTTAAGCGATTTCAAAGAGATTAAGGGTGTTTCCAAGCTTCTTAATCTCTTCCATATCATCATTGATTATCATCAAATCAAGATTGAAGATTTAATGAAGATGATGCGTCGCTAGGTTCTCTTGATTGCTTTCAGGAGTACGATTCTTGTAAAGTGAGACGATTGGTATGATTGATTTGGTTTTTGTATTAAACATTGATCTATTGAATGAAACATTATGTTTTGATTGATTTAAACAATTACTCATAAATAAAGTTGTTTGCTTGATTATCAGTTCTTTGGTTTCCTTGCATCATGAACTCATTAAGAAAAGTAGGCAACATGATATAAGTGAATTGGTAACATTGTGAATGAACGAGTCTTAAAAAGATTGTTCCTTTGTTATCACTTTAATCAAAAGTTTAGATCGTTATGTATTGTTCCTTACAAATCCTAATTTAGAATTACCAATTGTTGATCTTGAAGAATCGTAAACCCAGAATTGATTGTCTTTCAATATTTAAGTTAATTAGTCTAAAGTTTCTTGCTTTATGCACTTTTGCTCATTAATCTAGTTAAAGTTTCAATTTTTAATTACAAAGTTTGAGTCTTTTAGTTAATCGAATCACGTTAATTAAACACTTTCCACATATTCCCTAAGAGACGACCTTACTTACCCTTATGCAATAAAGGTAGCTATGGCCGATATAATAAATTATTTTTGATCGAGTCTCGACAACCAGATCAATAGCCTAAATTCCTACTTGTGAGATTTAAAGCCTATTACTTAAAACACTATTATATATTCATTTCTTGAGGGTAGGCTATATACCATTCGTGTTGTAGAACTTGTATTGTTTGATGCATATCAAGACTATAAGCAAAGTATTGCACATAAATGAAAAAGGCAATTTAGGAACCCATTTACTTGTTATCATTTGTTATTGTTATACATCCTAACCTTAGTAGCCATGTTGAGCCTTAAACCATTCTATTGTTAAAACCAAGAAATAAAGCCAAAGTTCTTAGTTGATAATCGATCATTAAGCTGTAAAAAAAAGAGAGAAAAAAATGAAAAAAGAGGTTGAAGAAAAAGCATTGTTTAAAAAGGTTAAAGTGAGTAGCTTTGTGATTCATCTTGATGAGGATGATTTAATGATTTGGTTTACAGATCTAGTTGTTTTAGCCACTTTTAAAAGCCAAAATATTCCTACCCGTACTATTAGGACCGTGTACGTATGGAGTACTAACTGATAATGCATGAAACCAGATCAAATAGTGCGGAATCCTATTTGATTGGCGATCCAATCGGTGAGAACGTTAACCCGATCAATATAACGATGAAAGAAACGTTAAGAATTGATTATAAATCGATTAGGAATGCACTATGAACTTAGAACAAGTTTTCTGGAGTCTCTAGACGGCTAGGTTATGAGTATGTGTCGAAATTCATCAAGTGTTGTGTTTTTCCATGAATTAGGTGGTATTTATAGGTTATTGGTTTCCAATCGTATGACTGAACCATTATCATGGTTCAGTCGTGTGACTAAATCATGCGATTGATCCATACGCACAATTGAAGGTTCAGTCATGCGAGTGAGTCAATCTCATGTCTCAATCGTGTGACTGATCCAGTCTCCTGATTTAGTCATGCGACTGGTCCATTAGAATGAGATATTCATGTGTATGGTCCATTAGCATGGTCCATTCGCATGAAGATTCATACAACTAAGTTTGAACAAATTTCTCAATTATTATTGACTAAGAACTATGCATAACAACCTTTAACCTATATAGTGAGTTTATTATACTTCAACACACAATAATACAACGAAATATTTAAACATTATAAGCATCAAATACATATTATATTTCATTCAACTCATTCATTACATATGTGTAAGACATGATAGACTTTTACATTAAGCACATAAACAAGGTACATATATGCATCAACAAACTCCCCTTGGACCTAGTTTAATCTATTGTCTAACATTCTTCATAAGCTCGACAAATTTCTTGTACTTTTCCTCTCTTGTGACACCTGCATGTATTTCAAATGCAAAGAAAAGTCTTATGACATTCTGGAACTTGAGAGCTTGTACAATATCTTGCGCGTCATAGAACAGTGGCCACTTCTATGAAGTGTAGACATCTTCTGTAGTCAAGTTTGTAAGCCACATTGGGTGTAATACCCGAATAAATTCCATTTCCCTCTCTTTGTAGAACTATGACAGCTTTGCTTGTTCTCCAATCATATTACCACCATTTGAAGTGTGGAGTGAAGTCCTGAGGCATTTCCCATAAGGGAATCTTGGACATTGTCCGTGGTGGACTCCACTTCAACACGACTTTAGGCTTTCCAGATATGGGATCCACTTCAGACCTTTAAATGTACCTCTTCGGTTGTTGAGGTCTGAAGTTTACCCATCTGGTATGGTATTCCTTCTTTAGGGAAGCCTCGAACCAACCTAACATCTTTCTAGGATCAACATATAGCAGATTTAAGTGTGCTAGTTAGTTAAGCTCAAAAGAGGGGAGAGTCTTTAGATCATGTGGATATCTAAAGTACTCTATTCCCTTCTCCCTCTTTACAACATAAACATTTAGATCCTCAAAATATGCCCACGCAATAATCTTTCCTGATACTTTCTGATGTCTTTTGACTCTGTAGAGCTTTATGTAGGCATTCTGCTTTGGCGGCGCACGTTGGGCTTTCATCTTTGAAAAACAAGCTGCCCACTCAGCCTTCTTAATATCAGCATCTGCATCCATGGTTTGGGCTGTGCTTTCTTCTTTCTCTGTTTCTTTTTCCATCTCATCCAGCTTTTCAAAGGTAGCACTACCGAGAGTGTCACCTAAGTCGGCGATCACATTTCCCTCTCGGTCAGTGTACTCTGGATAGTGCTCAGTAGTGGCATCCTCAATCTCTATTTTGTCGACATCATGAAGCTCATCGTCACTTACCACATCAACTGTAGGAGCATCTTTGACCAGCTCATCTGGATTCAGCCTAAACATCTCCGCAAGTTGCTCATCGGTCAGGTCGTGTATGATTTATCCTTCTTCGGGAGTGTAGCTCACCGATCGTCTGGCAATCCCTTGCAAATCAAGAATCATTGTGAATTGAGACTTGATTTGCTGAAGGGGAGCAATATCATATTCATCTTGCTGAGATGTTTGATTTGCTTGATTTAAACATTCAACACATCAATCATTAGTAATTAATCAATACATTTAAACATTAGATAACATAGATAAACATTAATTACATAAATATAATATTTGAATCAAGTACAAAAGTTTTTTAAATACAAAACATCTAATCTTTACTTTTATCCTGATTCGTCAGTTCGTCAACAGCAGGGGCTGAGGATGATGCTCCCTGATCTTGTGCTCTTTTAGTCCTCCTTTCTTGACCTTGAGCAGAGGTTGATGCATCACCATCATCTTCTCCATCATCATCTATCCTCTCTTCTTTCCCCTCGACCCTTCATCGTCACTTTCATCTTCTTCACCAGACTCATCATCATCATCACCATCACCTTCAACTTCCCTGATCATTAAAGGCTCATCTTTTGATCCTTTCAGTCTGAGCATGATCTTATTATTCTTTGCCTCCAAGTCCTCAATCCTCTTAACCGACTATGCATTTTTCTCTTGAAGCTGTGTAATCTACTGAGCTTAAGCAACATTGAGCTCCATCAGCTGGTTTAGCTATGTGGCTCTTTGCTTATCGGTAGCTAGCAGCTTCAACACCATTTTGTTTAGGTTGGCTAGCTATTCCTCTACCCTGATGGAGGGTAGAGTTGGTCAGGTAGTGAAGGTTGAGTTGGTTAAGGGACCTGCTTGGTGGCTGGTGGTGGTAGTGGTGGATGTGGTGAATATGGGAGGTGGAGTGTGAGTGGGAGGTGAGGGGGTGGTTATGGTAGTGATGGTGGGAGGAGTGGTAGTGGTAATAGTAGCTGAAGTGGTGGTGGTGGGAGGTGTGGTAGTAGTGGTAGCTGTGGTAGTGGTGGTGGTTGTAGCAGTGGTGGTGGCTGTGGCAGTGGTAGTAGATGTGATCAAAGTAAATCTAGGCCTCTTACCCTTTTTTCCATAAGAGTGAGCCATCCTCTTCTTACTGGAGCCCTTAGAGATAGAAGCTCCCCCTTGGTTGCTGGGCTGGTCTGGGGTGTAAGAAGGATCTATGACATTAGTATCGTCACCCCTAGACTCAGCATGGCGTCCACCAATTTCCCTGAGCCCTCTCTCAGTGGCCACGACCCGGCTCCCCACCATCCGTACCAGAGGCTCCTCATTTGATTCTTCCTCCTCATCAAGACGGAAGTCTTGGTGGAATCCAGCAGTCTTAGTTCCACCCTAGGTGGATGGTGGAGATGGTAGATTAGTGGCAGTGGCCCTAGATGGAGTGGGGCCTGTATCTCCACCATCACCATTGTCATCATCATCGTCATCGTCGGCTGGTAGAACAATAGGCTCAGAATTTGAGTCACTGTCATCATGACGCCACTTTCTCCTAGCGGGTGCCACATAATCCTCTCGGGCCAGATGCCCAAACAATCGTATGACCGGGGGCTTCACCTGCTTCCCTCGGTACACTTTCATCCGACCCTGAGTCGTATCATCCATCAATTCTAATGTAACCGCATCATCCTTCTCCTTAGGCAGCAGTGGAAGCTTCTCATCGATATTCTCAACCAAGTAAGTGAAGATCATCCGTGAGAAACTGAACGGATGGTTCAGTACCAGAGCAACGTATGCATTCTGGATTTGATCTTAAAGCTCATCAAAACCCCTTTTCCTCAAGGCAAAACACTTGAGGATCACATGCGCCAAGTACTTGAACTGGGGACACATATTGTTCTTATTGAGCACACCAGCGTTTATGTCCCCAGAGTACTTGATCCTCAGAAAACATCCCCGCACAGTCAGGGGATGTAGCCTGGTCGGGCAGTCTCCGTCCTCTCCAAACTCCAAAACTATCCTATATCTTCCTCGCTGACCTCAATATCTTGTCCAAAAATGGAACTCCGAATACAATGAGGCTCAAAGGACCTGTCTACAACTGCGCTTTCCTAGAAAGCCTGCTGAATAGATCTGTATGGCGTGCACTGTGTCGAGATAGCCTTAAAGATCCTCGATCTCCGTAGAAAAGTAATAATACCCACAAACTCAGAAGCGTTCCGGGACGTGACGTCAAGATTAGAACAGATGTTGTGCTTGGTGCTCATCGTCCACCTACTAGCCATGTTGTTGTAACACAAGACACATAAACGTTATAATTTTGGTTATTGAATGACATTTGAACTTTAATGAGCTTGAAACATTATGTTCAGTCGTGCAAATGGACAGTGCCTACTAAGCCTCAATCATGCGATTTAGCTTAGTCGCACGATTGAGCCTGTGACTGTGCCTAGTCGTAAGCTATACCATGCGGTTGAACCAATCGTGCGACTGAACTCATACACATGGTTCATTCGTGCGATTGAGCCATTCGCCCAGCTCAGTCATGCGATTGATTCATTCGCCCAGCTCAGTCGTGCAATTGAAGTTCATCAGCCTGCCCATTCGCATAACTCTCTATTTTTCAATTTAAATTCAAATCTTGGGCTAAACTCGATGTTAAACATTTTGGATTGTTTCATTAGACTCACAAACTCTCTAAATAACATCAAATGCTCATTAAGTTCGCGGTTTAGTTCATTTTATAGGTTTAATTTGAAGCTTAGTCTCGTTTCTTATATTAAACAAATTCCGTCAATTAGGGCTTGATTTAATGGAATGTTTAGGTCAGGATATTCACACATTACCTATAGATGTAAGTAATAATCGTTAGAATCAACAAGAATACGTATAGAATGCTCAAACGAAATTTTGGCAGAGCTTGGGTCTAGTCGTACGACTTGTTGGATCTTGTATGCCCAAGACACATACAAGATTGATGTGGTTAATACGTTATGATCCAAGTCGGGTCATACCCAATAACAAGCTATACAAACACCAATAAATGTTTGTTTGTTGATGAGATCATACAAATACACATTGACACCAATTTAGAAAATGGGTTTTCTAAAACATTGCTTTGTAATAGAACAACATTATATGGATAGTTTGTTTATGAGATATTATTTGTTTCATTATTTAAGTTGGTTAAATA
>BJCM01110964.1:0-49537 GCA_018326385.1 Flaveria bidentis | reverse complement strand
GACCCTTTCGAGGGATATAGTTGACCCTTTCGAGGGATATAGATGGCCCATCACCCGTTTTCCATCGCGCATATAGTTGGGGTATTGCTCATTGGTCCATACAGAAAGTGAAAGATAAAGATAAAAGTTTACAGACAAGGCATACAGTAAAGAAAACGAACAGTATTTGTTCATATAGTTAATGCGTGCTCGCATATACAGTACAGAGTTGTATTTTACAGAAAAGGGTATTTTCATATACAACATATAGAAAGTATTTTATTATTTATAAAACTAGAGCTCACTCAGCAACGCTGACTTTTATACATTTTCAGTTGGCAGGTAATTATTGCTGAGGTTGGCACGAGGGTGAAGCTACTCGGCAGGGAAAGACTGACATTCATTCGTATTCTATGTCGCTGTTGTTTTGTAATGCGTTAAAACAATTCTTTTGTAAACAGTAAATGATGATGTATTACTTAACAACAGTGTTTTAAATGAAATGAATGTTTTTTTGATAAATCATTTCCGCTGCTTAAGTTTGTATAATTATAATGTGTAGTGTTTTAACTGCTAGGATTGACCAACTGTGAGTTTTCCGGGAATGAGGCCTTACAAAATTAGAGGGTAAAAAGTGTAAATTTTCAATATGAAAACTGCCTTCGACAGTTTTATCACTTCCGTGCAAAATGATAATTTCGAATCAAATGATGGTCATTTTTGTTCTTTCTCTGTTCACGATGTCTCACACTTATCATACTTGTTCTTGAATTGAGTTTTATCTAATTAAAATTTTAGTGTGAACCCAATTAGTTTTAATCTGATAACGTTTCGCGACTCTCAACTTATCACAGAATTTCTTTAGAAATTACTTTCTATATGATGCCAACTAAGAAAAACAATCATAACATAAACATTAATTATATAAATTATCTATTATCTATATGTTAATTAAAAAACAAATGAACTGAATTGTAGATTGTGGATTGTAAGCCGTCCACTATGATATCAACAGGTTGTTACGTCCAAAAGAAGAGAGATCAACGAGTATTTAGTTTTTTTAATGTTATTCTACTTAATGTTACCGAACGTAATTTAAACAATTTCATTTTATTATCTACATGAATTGAATAGAGTTTGGTTTAAAATTAGATTAATTTATTAATTTATCTTAACATTGGTTGTGAAATTAAACAACGGCTTGGGAAGTGAACGTAGGTGCATGTTGTAACCGATCAATTACTCTCACTTCTTAAATTATAAATTTTACACTTTTAACATTGGTCTATGGTTTGAGGTAAAATCTGTTTGGAAATAAATCTGACGTGATTATAGTCTATATTTTATCACATCACATACGCCACCGTTATACGTTTTTCTTCTTAAATTATGAACCGATCTTGTTTGGATCCTACCTTACCCTAGCTAGATTGTATCTAGTAAGGTTCTTCACCCCTAGAACCCGGGTTGGACCCAAATCAGTTTGTGATCCAAACCATTTTTTATTTTGTTGACCGAAAACCAAACCGGGTTGAACCATACTCGATTTGATTAAAAAAAAAAACTGATTTCTGCATCTCTAGTTTCGATGAAAACTTTTGTTCTTCAAGAGTTCAAGATCAAACATAAACTTGGTTTACACCAAGCCCATAGCCATTTTCCTACAAACAATGAGCTACCACATTGATGATTGACCCCATCTCACTCAACCAACGAACCACCATCTTTCACGCACAAATTTATCCACCACCACTCCTCCATTTTATTATTACATATAAATACCATCATTCTTCTTCATCTCTCCATCTTCTCATCATCACAAACTCACGTTACGTACTATGCATCATCCCTCTGCCTTCTTCACAAAACGACCGTCGTTCTCCGCCCTACGCCGCGCATTCTCCGCCCAATGCCACCGTCACCACCACCCTCGTTTCATCTCCGCTAAATCTAACCACCAATCGTCTCGCGATCGTCACAAAAAGATTGACTCGCTTGTAGAATTGTTCACCTCTGGTGTGGTTGTTGTTGGAATGAGCCTTGGGCTTTGTTACTACTCGTATGAACCTCAGCCGAACTCGCGTTTTGCGTTTGCGTATTCGGATTCCGTCGAACAACGACCGTTGGAGTCGGAGAAGAAACCGAGGTTTATAGTTGCGGATTCGTACAGGAGGAAAGTGTTCTTCAAGTACGAAAAGCGAATCAGGATGCAAAGTCCACCGGAAAAGGTATCCGATATATCGTCATTATCATTATGGTTTTTTATTTTTTTATTATCTTACATGATATCAGAGCATGTTTTTTTTTTTATTATTATTATTTGCTTTGTATAGATGTCTTGTATAGTTTTCTAGAATTTGATCTGTGTATCTTAGGTGTTCGAGTATTTTGCATCTTACCGATCACCTTCGGGCGAGCCGTTTATGACACCGGCCGACTTGATGAGGGCGGTGGTGCCGGTGTTTCCGCCTTCGGAAGCTTCTAGAATCCGTGAAGGATGTTTGAAGGGGGAGTGGGCACCAACTGAGTTACATTGTCCACCTTCAAAGTTCTTCATGCTCTTTGATACCAATAACGATGGACTTATCTCTTTCGCTGAGTAAGTAACTAAACCGCAATTTCAATTGAAATATATCGAATGTAACAGATTTGGGGACGCTAATTTCGATTCATCTTTATGTAACAGGTATATATTCTTCGTTACGCTGTTGAGCATTCCTGAATCGAGCTTTTCGATAGCGTTTAAGATGTTTGATCTTGATAACAGCGGGTAAATGTTCAAAGATTGTTATAGATCATGTACTGTATGTTTCAGTCATTCGGTTTGATTTAACTCGGGTGATTGTGTTTGGGCTTGTGAATAGTGAAATTGACAAGGAGGAGTTTAAGAAAGTGATGGCGATGATGCGGGCTCAACATAGACAAGGGTCTCGACACAGGGACGGGCTGCGTAACGGGCTCAAAGTTTCGACTCCGGTTGAGAATGGTGGTCTTCTTGAGTATTTCTTTGGGAAAGATGGGAAGTCATGTCTTCCTCTTGAGAAATTCGTTCAGTTCTTGAAAGATTTGAACAATGAGGTTCGTTTTTTTTCTTGTTTTGGTCAGATGGGTTGAGTAACGGGTCAAAATAAAATTAACGCGGGTCAAGACGGGTGATTGAGCCAAAACGGGTCACTCTCTGAAAGACACTTTACCCCAAACTATCATTTTGTACGAATGTCTAGTACTAAATATGATTTGCGTGACTTTCCACTTGTTTGGACCGTTACTTTTAAGTTAATGTTGATTATTTCGTTTGTTTCGATTGTTCGCCCGTTTAAATTGAACCCACTCTAGAGTCTATAATCGACTTGTTCATAAAATAAATAAATAAGTCGTCGATACTAAAAGTGAAAACTCAAAATTTGGTACTGATAGAAGGAAATATTTGTTTGATGTTCTTAGATTTTGTTACTTGAATTTGCTCATTACGACTACAAATCAAGAGGAACAATATCCGCTAAGGACTTCGCGTTATCAATGGTTGCATCTGCGGATATGAAATACATCAACAAGTTTCTTGATCATGTTGAGAAACTAAAAGATGAACCAACTCTCAACGACATTCGGATTACTTTTGAAGATTTCAAAAAGTTTGCAGAGTTAAGAACACAATTGAGACCGTTATCTCTCGCCATTTTTAGTTATGGAAAAGTGAACGGGCTCCTTACGAAGAAGGATTTCCAAAGAGCAACTAAACAGGTATAATCGAAGCCTTCATACATAAAGGATCACTACAATCGGTCCTTATAAAACCATTTCATGTATTACAGATATTCATGAAATTTTTAGAGACTACTGAATAAGTAGTCCCTAATATTTGATGTGTAATATAAAGCTAATGATTGTTATGTTTTTCATGTGATAGGTGTGTGGGATTACTTTGAGTGATAATGTGATTGATATTATATACTTTTTATTTGATGCGAATCGGGATGGAAGATTAAGTTCAGACGAGTTTCTACGAGTCTTGCAAAGGCGAGAGGAGGACAAGTTAGAACCGAGGGAGGAGGGTCTCATAGGTCTATTCTCATGTTGGTGGCAGTGCTCGAGAAACAATTGTTCGACAACGAGAATTCTTTTCTAGTTATTGTTTTAAACAAAATTGTATAGGTGAATCAAGTTAAGATGTACTTAAAACGTGATATGTAGATAAATTTTTTACTATCACATTTCACGATCAAACTTAATACGTGCACTCATTTCCCAAAACCCAGGGTGCACATGTTCTTTCGGTTTGGTTTGATTGGAACAAGATTTTAGTATATCACGTCTTTAGTTTTTATGATGGCTTATTGCTACACTAATTAAACTGGTTAAACCGAATAATATCATAGACATTAAAATTATTTTCATATATTTTAATCCTGAAAATACTATTGCATTTGCATAAATTTACGATTTTAATAAACTATTAGATTCGGTTTTAAAAAATAATCAAATAGTCATTCTTTTATATAAAATTACAATCAACCACACTTATATTTCAAGAAAAAGAACAATTAACCAAATGACATGTTTACATTTCTTACATGATTTCAAGGGATTATTAGATGTGATACAATAAATCAACAAATGTGTCTCACTTAAATCATTAACATAGACGGATGGATGAAGAATAATCAAGTCTATAAAATCCTACATACAGTTAAGAATTCCAACTACTTGTTTGGACTGATTGAACATAACCCCAAAATTAAGGGTATTTTTTTCACAAATAACCAAAGTTCAAAAATACATATATAGCCATAGTTGTCGAAGGCCGCAAAAACATAAAGCGGAGGCACACGCTGTTTAAAAAGCGAGAGCTTTTTTTAAGTGTGATGCATAGCATAGAAATTCCATTTTTTGGGATTTTAGAAGTGTTTTAGGCTTCATTTGGGTTAGTTTAGCTATTTAAGCTTCAGACTTGTTTACGCTTGGTGTGATTGTTTCCGACTTGCTTAGACAACTTTTAGCCGGAACTTGGCTAGAACGTGACTTGAAACTAGCGTTTGGGTGCCTAAAATTGAGGCTTTTAAAGCGAGGCAACAAGAGTGCACTAGAGTCTTGACAACACCTAAGGGCCTAAGTGTGCATCTCGTGGGGACAAAGAGATGTAAACAACTGCTACTACATTAAACAAACCAGGAAAAGAAAACACCATAACATATGCTAAAAAATTATAAAACACCTAATGGCATATTATAGCACAATTCTAACTTCCATCAACTTTTCATGCTAATGAAAGAAGTTGTAATTAAACTAAATTCAAAACAAACGAGTTTTGTATCATCCATTATATCATTGGAAAATTTTTGTACCTCAAAATGCTAATATATCTTTATGTTGGTTAACTTGATGTGAAGATATGAAGGTACCAAATACCCCTCTTTCGGATAACCCGCTACTCCCTACCTAGACCTGATCATTGCCTTAGACCTATTAAAATAAAATAAAAAAGGATTTAACACGTGTTACAGCTACACTAGAGACGACTTGTTGGCATCCTGGTTAGCCCTCAATTGGCCTAACTACACTATGGGGTAACCAACCAATAAAATGGAACCATAGTATCATGACACATCACACACACCTATATATGGTGTTGTCAAGTTGACTACCGTATAGCCAACTTAGGTCGGCTAAAGGCTAGCCGGGAGGACACAAGTCGGCATGTTGTAGCCAAGTACGCATGTCAGCTCACTATTCCACTTCTTGTGGGACCAAGCCAATGACTATGTCAGCTAGGGTGTAGACTAGTTAGTTAGTGATAAGGGTATTTGACACTTTATTATTGGTTGAAAGTATCCAATAAACCGATACAACAAACTAATTTAACTAATGGTTTGGTTTGGTTTGGTTTCGATTACATGTTCACAAAACCGTTTTAACCAACCAAACCGGTTCATCCGAGCAAATCACGTATAGTTTTTAACAGTAGCAGTACCAAGTGTGCTGAATCATGCTAGCTTTTTTCCTAGATATGATACAAAATATTTACCAACTAGTTTTACAACCCGTCGCGCGTTGCGGCAGGGCATTATACACAACCTGATTAAGTATGACTACAATCAGCCCAACTTGTTTACAAAATTAAATATACGTCAAAATGTATATTAACTGGAGTTTATATGGTCGAATGAAACGTACCATATTTAACACAACGTGTTTACAAACAAAACTTTTGTTAAAACATAGATAAATTCAAAGCGTACATAAAAATAAAAGAAAAATGTTTTATATTTGACCTAGCTAATTTATGAACAAAATTTATATCAAAATGTAAACGAACGTCGAAACATACAAAGCAAAGGCCGCTGAATTAAGGGTATAGCAATAGCTACTTTCATAACATACCAAAGTTTAAAAACGGAAAACCAACTCAAATTTGAAAACGAAAAACAGAATTAGAGGGGGAAAGAAAAAAGATATACCAAAGCATCCACACCACTTGCCCAGCACCTAGCTTTGTGTTTGATTTCCTTGAGATAATGTATAGTTAGATTTGTCGTGGTGGTGTCATGATACCACCAAAGATGATAAATGAGTGATAATTAGTAGCATTATGAACCATAGAAGAAAAAGAAAAGTAGACAGCAAGATTCGAACCTAAATGTCTCCTTTATACAACCAAAACTTTAACCAACTACTCTAGCCCAATATTTGTGAAATGATTCGGAAACAAAGGTATTTATCATGAATGAAAGTAGAAGGATAGATAAAAAATTAAATAAATAAAAGATCATGTCTATTAAATCCTACACTGCGTTAAGGATTCCAGTGGCTTGAATGGACTGCCAGAACATATAACCAAAATTAAGGGTGTTTATCATAAGTAGAGTTCAAGAGCACATATGTAAACCATGGTTGTCAAACACACAAGGCACACTCAAACAGCAAAAGGCATGCCTGCGCCTAGACGTAAGGCTCCTAAAACAAGTTTTCTTAAACGAGACTCGTAGTATAAAATTACTATTTTTAGGGATTTAGAAATGTTTTAGGCTTCTTTTGGGTTCGTTTAGGCTATTTTGGGCTAGTTCCAGACTTGCTTAGGGCTAGTGTCATTGTATCAAACTTGCTCAGAATGTCTTTAACCGGAATTTAGCTGGAACTTGGCATGAAAATACACTTAGGCGCCAGAAAATGAGGCTTTTGAAGCGAGGCGACAAGGTTGCAGTCAGCTATGCCCAAGGGCCTATGCATGCGCCTTTTGGGCTGTTGGCAAATGAGATAACTACTAGCACATTAAACAGTGAAAAGAAAACACCGAAACAGTAAACACATGCTAAAAATTTATAAAACACCAAATTACATATTATAGCACAATTCTAACTTCTATCAACTTTTCATGCAAATGAAAGAAGGTGTGAATTGTGATAGCATTGAACTAAAGTCAAATCACATAAGTTTTGTATCTTCCACAGGTTCATTATATCACTGGAAAATTTTGTACCTCAAAATGCCGATACATCTTTCTGTTGGTTAACTTCATGTGATGATATGCAATGTGCGCATTATCTTTATGTTGCATATTCTTCTGAAACAGATTTTGATGATGATGATGATGATGATGATGACGACTTATCGGTTACCATAGCAATATCCTGTTCATGTGTAATGTCGTCATCTATTTTTGGTTGTTTGAAATCTTTTGGAAGCGGGTTACAGTTGATTGTATACCAAACTGGTCTTTCTTCTTGGAACAATCTGAAAAGATGAAAATGCCCATTAGGAGGAAGAAGAGAGGGATCAGTTTAAATATGTTATTCTTGATTAGTTAATTATGAATCTTGAGGATAATATTAATGTGTACAGATGAATAAACCCTAATACTACTTGACAGTAAGATTACAAGAACCCAATGTCTTATTTATTAATCATAGGTTGGATACCAGGTCAAAAAGGCTTATTTACCGTAAAATAAGCGGATACGTTGGTTGGGTTATGGGTAGCAGGTCAAATAGAGTTCAAATTACACAAGTCCTCTTTTAGTATTGGGTTAGGCTGACCCAAAAATGTCTTTTTATCAATTCTCTATAAAAACTTTATACATAATTAGTGTGTTTAAATGTTAATTGTGCCCACAAAGACAACTTTATTATAATAATAATTCAAAACTTCAAATAAAAGAATTTAGGAGGTTGTATGCAATAAAAGTAGACAGTTAGCAGCTTTCAACATGTTCCTCTTTTAGCTATATTTTCATGTAACCCAATTGAGATAAAACACAACCCAAACCAACTCAATCATCAGTAAGTGGGTCAAAATTTTCACCTTTACATGTTACAATGTGAATGAAGTGCAAGGTAAAAGCAACTGAAACTCTGAAAGTAGATAAACTTACGGGTGCTTGCAAAGTGTCGGGCATTGGATTGTGAGAGCATATTTGCATGTTGACAACTCGGTTATAGAACTAATCATAGCTCTAGGTTCTGAACAAACAAATCTTACCTGCAAAACACATAAGAAAAATCATGAAGATAAGGAAAAATCTATATGAGAATAAGAAAAAGAAGTTGAGCTCATCAAACCTCAGTTTCTCGAGGCTCATTTGTAAGATCACAAGTGGTTCCGTTTGTGTATTGATGAGCATGATACCTGCATTAATCATATAAAGTTTGTTGACAGGAATTCCACTTTTGTATAAAAATGTATTAGAAGTTTAAATTTGACACATTATACTAAATAGATCAATTTGGGGAATATTAATCTGTCCCGTCCATTTTGCCATGTATATAGTTAGAGATGGCAATTTCAATCCATTTAAACTAAAAACCGGTGAATTTTAGTTATATTCTACCTACAACAAGTCAGAAGTAATTTTGAGAAAATTTTAGTTAAAACTAAAACAAGTTGAATGACTCGAAGAAATCGAAAACTGCCCAAAATGGCAAAATGTATTAAAATATTGGTTACCATTTCAACAGTATAGCTTTGGCAAGCATATTTAATGCCTTACATTTATAAAATTAAGAACAAGAAAAAGATGGACAAAAGGTTTTGACAAGTCAATCCGACCCAATCTATTTGACCCACTAACCACCTAACACATTTTGACACAAGTCAATGAAACATGATCCAAATTGACATGCAATTACCTTTGTGATGCATCTTTAGAACGGGGATCTTTCAAAGTTGAAATGTCGGATAGGTTACGGTTGTAAGCAGCTGTAGCTTCGGCATCATATATACCCAATATAAACTCTTGAACAAGCTGAAATGGGAGGCCCAAAAAAACTATTAAGAAGATATATGACATATGTCAATTTCAAACCATTTAATTATGAAGGGGTCGTTTCAGGTTATGTGTTATCTCTAGTGGGTCAAACCTGTAAAATTAGAAAAAAATGAGCTAAATCGTTAAAAGAGGAAACAGGTAAAAGGACGCTCATTGGTGCAGGTTAATGCATACATCTTCAAAATCATTTCATCAAAAAATTAGACTGTCATTGAAATAGTATAAATATTGTAATCATATATGAGAAACCAATTATCTACAAGAGTAATTTTTTAACAAAATCATACCAAAAGTGACATGTTTCGACCTATACTCATTTTGACCTGTAACCCTTAACCCGACCCACCTGACCAACAACATTTTAACATCTAAAACGTATACTTTTCGATTCGTACCTTGTCATCCTCCACGTGAATTTGACGCAGCATCTTGTTATAGCAAAATTCATAAGTCCACCAGCCCTCTTGCTGAACAAAGAAGAACATCAACAAAAGTTAAGTGTGTTCATTCTTTTACCACTTTTCCCCATATATTATATAAACGTATCCACAATTGTTTCAATGATTTCTTTTAGTCTTTAGTGAAAAACCTAACCCTTATAAAGCATCGATCTTTAAGTGCTTCAAGCAGTTCATCTGGTGTCTTTAACTTGGATCGTTTTTCTGTTTCCAAAATTAAGCTTGTTGTGTTTTCATGTATGGCTGGCTTCTCACTCTTGGATTTCTCCACTTTAGGTAAGAAACATAGAAACTTATCGCCGTTTTTCTTTGGCATGACCACCGATTCTTGATCATCATCCTGCAAAATAGAAGATTCACACATATATTATGCACTGATGTCAGAGTGGGGTGGTCAGGTGGGTTGGGTAACGGGTTAGAACAACTTCAGGGCAAATGTGCAGTTTTTAGTGTGGGTTCAAACGGATGGGCCAGCCCTTTGACAGTTTATTGTCTACATTTATAAATAAATTCATTAACTAAGAATGATAAAAGCTACATTACTAAAATGAAACTTGGAAATTTTATGAAGTGGTTTATATGTTTTAAGCATTCATCTTTCAATGTGTTTTGACCCTGGCTGACCAAGTTGACAACAAATTTACCCATTGGAGATAAAGTACAATCCAAATCAACCCCTCTTATGGGGTTACAATTGCCACCTCTAGCGGACTGTGTCTGTGAGATTTAATATGCTGCTCACTTACAGGAAGAAATGGTGAATCTTCTGTGTGGAATTCAATATCATATTTTGGTTCCCGAGAGCTACGACTTAAGCCACCTGACAATTAACCATTTATGAAAATTCAATCTCTACATCAAGTATTTCAAACAAGTCATTGGTGATAAGTTATACACTAGTAGTGTCCATAAAGGTAATAGAAAGTTATATAGTCAAACCTACTTTTTTTCCTCTCACACTTGAAAGTTATATAGTCAACACTAAATAACTAAGCTCTCCCTGCGAGTAGCATCACAACCCCTCCCAGGCCCTATTCTATGAGAGGGACTTTGCTGAGTATGTTTGTTTTTGTTTAGTAAATAGTAAATAGCTAAGCTCCTGTTTATTAGTAGCATTTACTTCCATTCCTCAATTCTCCATTTTGTTGATCCCGCAAAATTAATCATAATTATGCGCCTACCAAGCTAAAGTGCTATGGACTTGTACACTGATAAGCATTAAATCCAAGTGTTGATAAATATAATTACCACAAATTACCACAACGGATCATCAACTTTTATGTCGCTAGCGAAAACAAAGCCCTAATATATATCAATCATAAAGTAAGAGTTTATAGTAACACTCCCCCACCCAACCAAAAAATCCGTAAGAAAGTTTCAATCAACACATATACCTCAAGATTCACAATCTTCCATATTACATGATCACCCCACCCCGAACATCTAGTTGTATTGATGCTTCTCCCCCATGAATCTCTCAAAATCATCCCCAAATGAACACCATAATCCATCAAGGGATGTTGGATAAACTTATTTTTCCGGCTTATGAGCTTATCAACTGCACTTAAATACCATATAAGCTTGTAAGCAGAAAAAAATAAGTTTACCAGCTTTTCTAAATTTCGGTAAGCCAAAAACAACTCTTGATCACACATATTATGTAAACATTTACCCATAAAACATTCTTTAATCAGATCACTCATCTAAAACAACTATTTCCAAAAACATCAAGAACCCACAAAAAACTAATCATTAACCCTAAAATTCTCAAAGAATCTGTCTGCAACAAATTGGATCAAATTAGAATCTCTAAAACCTCGTAATACCCTCTGCACATATTATCAATTACCCAATGAACAAATTCAAATACTTCACGATATACTTCAAAACTAGAAACAAAAGAAGTACCCAAAAGAAACTAATTGTCGTAGAATACCCAAAATTGAATGTGCTCTTCACTATATACCAAATATAGAACAATCGGAGGGTTACCTGCATGAGTTGGGAAGATCTGATCAGCTTGCACATTGAAATCGATCAAATTGGCGAAAAGAAGCAAAACCCACAACACAATCGAGCCCATCGGTCACGTCAAACTGTGTGGTTTATTCACGAAGAACATGAAATGGTGAATTTTTAAGAAAGAAAGTATTTGTTTTGTTCTTGTAAATGTCAAGGGTCCTGAGAGTCAAAAGTAATTTTAAAGGGGGTAAAATGGAAGTTTAGAAAAACAAACAAGCTCAGCCAATCAAAGAGTGCCACGTCAAGAACAAAGCGTGACGTGTTCAGATATTTGGATTTGTTCATGGGCTTTATGAAGATGATTATGAAAGTATAGACCCAATAAGTAATTGGGCTTTATATAGATATACGGTTGACTTTTGAAAGTCAAGAAAAATTAGATGTTACTTCTTCACAAACCGAAGTATAAAATATGTTATTTTATAGAATACTGGTTGTATTCCACCCGTCGCTTCACGACAAAATTAATTTTGTTTAGGCTAAAAAATAACAGTTTATTGTGGCTGAAAACGGCCGTTTACTACACCAACACAATAAACACCAACTTCATAATTTCATCATCGTCGCTTACACCAGAAACAAAAATAAATCTCAAATGCACATCATCACCAAGCCAACAACTTAACATGCTCAACATAACAACCTAAAATTACCCTTATAGAACCAAGCATACATAAAAACATATTAACGTGATCAACATAACAGTAACACCAACACAGACCACCAACGACAGTCACTTAGGATGCACGAAAACTCAGAAAGGAGACCTCGGCTATGGCTGCACCCTAGAAGAATGCCACGCCCAAACAACGAAGACCTAAACTTCCTTAGCATCACAGTCTCAACCAGATCCAACTAAATCAAGCAATGGTGATCTACAGTCACATATATATTAACGTTTAAAAAGTAAAGCAAAAAACAACAGATTTTCATCTCATATGAATCCACGTCCACCATCATCGATGATATAGAAAGCATGCATCAAAAAAGTCATGAAAACCATGAAAGAACCCGAGATTTTCAGTGTTTATAACTTTGAGCTCTCAGATGTCGACATGTGCCTAGGGCCATTTTCATCGAGCAATTAATCAACGATAGACAACCATAAGCATAATTTCCTCTAGAATACACCACCAAAAAGCAAACATAGCTCACATATGCATTCAAAAAGGGTACCCTCCAACAAACAGGGTTCAGTCGGAGCCTTCATAGGTTGTAACCAGTGGCCGATAGGCTTACATGTTGAATCAGAGAAACACCACTGAGGTATAGCAAGGTCGGCATGCTAGAAACAAGCAGCCGAAAGGCAAACCCTCTCACACGGCAACAACCCCTTAAAACCCTAGCTAGTAGGGTCGAATACGGTAGGAACCAAAGACCGGGAGAAAGAGAGAGACGAATGATAGTACCATAGTCATCACCAACATAACTGTGCCTCTCTCTAGAAACTACCTGCGGTCAAAAAAGCAAAGTGATGCCAAAAATAGGCGGCAAGATGGCAAACCCCCCTAAAATTGGTGGTAGGGGTGGTGGCTGAGCATAACAGAGACCTCCTTTCTCTCTCCATATATAAATTCTACACTGATCGTGAGGGGGAGAGACAACAGAGGTGGTCGTAGTGTCATACTACCACCATCACTGTTGTCGCCGCCAACGCCCCCACCTCAACCTAAAACGGGAAACAGAGCGACAACCAACATCGACACAACATTGAAGACCGATGACCATGTCGGAAAACCCTAATAGGGTAACCAATAGATGGTGAGAAGAAGAGACAACAGAGGTGATAGTAACACTACCATCCTCGCTGTCGATGGCTCTATCTCAACCTAAAACGGAAGGCAGAGCGGCAACTGATGTTGACACAATCTCCACCAGCAACCACCATTATCTCCATCACCATCACCAACATCAGCAACAACTAGGAGGTCAACGGTTACCATAGCCACCGATGACAAAACAGAACATCAACCATCGATAGTAGTGGCGGTGTTATAGGGCGGCCAAACAAAACATCAACCATCGTAACCGCCTGCATGGTGGCAGCCACCCATCCTCTAATCCTTATCTCCATCGTAATATAACCAAGAACCCCCTCTCTCTTCCCATGCTTGTGACGGTGCAGGCGGCATCAGTGGATGGGGAAGAGGGCGGCAAAAGTAGAAAGACTTTCTCTCACCACAAAAGAACCTGGTGCAAATATGATAGGACTCCTCATCTTTCATGCTTAAACACTTGCTTGTGGCTAAAATCGGAAAATAAAGACTTCGTTATTCCTCCCATTCTTTTTTCATATTAGATAACTAGGTTAAATCTCATTTATTACATAAGTTAACTAAAAATATTAAATTATAAAATTAGTAACTTAGAATTATGAATTATAAAATGATTTCGAAATAAAATATAACTAAAATTACGAGTACAAGTAGTATTTTAAGTAATAAAAAGTAATACTAAAAATGAATAGAGACAATTAAACTCATTAAGAATATATATTTAAAATAAGTTTGTTTTAGAGTTTTTTTCTTTTCTCTAACAATAAGACAAAACACTTCCTTCAAACATGAGAAAATACAAATAGAAAGAAGCTAGAAGGAACCTAATCCATTAAATGATAAGAAAATAAAAAAAGACTTAGACAAACACTACAATTGAAATAAATACTAAAACTCCTCCAAAATAAAGTCATAACCCAATGGAGATTCACACTAATTACGTAAGTTAGTTTACAATTATGAGGAGACATCTCAAGTTATCAGGCATGCTATAATATCACTGATGTGTCTTTCCTTGTGACTCTTTGGTTTGGTCTAACTTAATCTTACCTTACCTTTCAAATATTCTAACACCTTAGGCTTTTTGGCATGGTCTTGAATGATCTTGATTTGTCTTAAAAAATGTTACCTTACCTCAAGCTACATGGTTTGGCCTTATCCCACTTGATATCGCCTTAGGATGCATGGCATAGCCTTGCTAGCCTGGCATAACCTTCACACCTAAGAATGGTGGTTATCTCACGTCAATCTCTCATTTATTAGACCAACAATATAGACCCAATCAACACTACTCATTGGCCTTGATCCCAACCTATACTACTCAAGCTTTGTAAGGTTTGAGGATTCCTCTTCTATAAATAAATTGCAACTCTCTCTATCTCATTTGTAGCGTAAAGTCCTACCACTACCGACACTAAATCTTGACCCATATGACCATCATTAGACGGGCACATACTTTTACCGGATTATACTAATTCATTAATTTTTTCTTGGCATAGTCCCATCGATAATGTATACATGGAAAATACCCATAAGAAATAAGATTCAAATTGCATGATAATCTGCCGAACGTTACAATAAATGCACCATGAATTGTCGTAAGTATTTGGGCGACATTTATATGAAAAGAATATATCAAGTTAGAGTGACTCCATGCAAATATGATAAAGCTACCAGTTTTCAGAGTTCAGTACATACACCTACCTACAAAAAAATTAATTCACATTTATATTTTAGTTTTTTATTTAGAAATACAACACGAAAACAAAATTATCGTATCAACCTTCTACAACAGAGAAAATAATTCAGTCCTTCTGTTAGCATATCTGTTATAATTAATTGATCCTGAGAATATAAAGTCAAAGCATTCAAATATTAGAATCGTCCAACGATCATGACCTAACTACTTTTTTGTTTACGTTTTTTCTAATCGTCAAATCATTATTCTACTTGTCCACGTCTGAACATGCTACAAAATTTAAAAAAAATTAAATTTATAAAAAAATTAATCCAACAACTACATGTGTAAAAATTAACATTCGAAATCGACTTAAATACCCTTTCTCGAGTAGGATACATAATATAAGTTAAGTTCTACAACACTCATATAATACAACCTACATGACTAGACATTTTTGTTACGCAAATACTACACAACATTTTGAGACCAATTCTGACCATGTGCTGGTCATGGTTATCTATTGGAATGCTTTCAGCAATGATGGGTGTGTTAGAAGATACTCATTCTAACGCTTTCTATTACTTTTGTTAGACGAGATTTTGATTTACTTTCGTTAGACGACATTTTGATTAACTTATTACAAATTCATGCGATTAAATGAACTAACATATGCTCATTTTTATAGTACATTTATATAGAATCTTATGTCATGTCAAATAATTGACACTTATTTTTTCTAGGAATAATGCGTCACGTTAAATAATTATAAAAAATAAAAAAAAACATGAATCCCAAAGAATAATATATTACAATTAATTTGAGAAACTAACCGAACGACCCGTTACCTAATTTATTGTTCGTTTGTGTAGATAACTTATGGCCCATATGTCATTACACGGGCCGTATGTGCATTATCACCGTAAGACACATACAGGTTGTTAGTGTCTTTATAGATTTGAGGGTCATCTCATGATGGAGTTTACTTTTAGCAGACACTTATAGCTCGTACATGTACTTATGAGCCGTAAAAGTTGGTCAAAGAGTGTTGTATTATGGGATCAAAATCTATACATTACTGAATGTTGTATGCTTGTTAAGGTGGGGTAAAGTGATAAATAAGCAGGTGGTTCTCTGGAAGGGGCAACGAAAGGCATTGTATGTTGTATCCTTCGTAGATTCCTATTAAGTAGCATGTATCGGTTAGTAATTGTTTGCAATCAGGGCGATATTCTATCATAGTAAATGGATCTCTGACGGGCGGAAGCCTTCGACAAGGGGACCCTCTTTCCCCTTTTTTTTGTTTATTATTGTTATGGAGGCGTTACATATCGCTTTGAATGGGGCAGTGAATCGTGGTCTATTTAAAGGTATTGCTCCTCTAAATGGTGGCCTAATCATGTGGCATACTATCTATATGGATGATGCATTGATAATGGACGATTGATCTCTATCTAACGCGGGGTGTCTAGCTCGTATCTTATTGTGCTTCAACTTCGCATCGGGCCTTAAGATAAACTTTAACAAAAGCAACATTTTTGGCATAGGAGTGGAAGAAAACCAAATGGAGCTTATGGCAAAATTGTTACATTGTAGAAAAGGTAACTTTCCTTTTCGTAATTTGGGTGTAGCTATGAACAGAAACATGAATAGAGTAAAGAATTGGGCACTTGTAATTGAGAAATTTAAGAATAAATTGTCGGAGTCGAAGGTAAGATCCTTGTCGTTTGGAGTTAGACTAAGATTAGTAAAGTCGGTGTTAGGTAACATTCCAAAAACATGCTGGTGCTCTGGGTGTTGGAGGCATTAAGGACACAAATGTTGCTTTTATTGTCAAAATGGTTATGGAGATTTAAAACTAAAAAAGAAGCATTGTGGGTAAAAGTCATTAGTGCAATTCATTATCAACCAAGACGTCAATTACAAACACTATTAAAAGCTTAATTTCAAGTGTTTGGAAAAATATGGTTAACGTTAAGAAACCAGGATCATCTGAATACATTGGAGTTGAGAACTTATTGCATGCTCTAGTGGGGAATAGGAAGATCGTGCAGTTCTAGTTGGAGGTCCTGGGTTGGCGGCTCACCTCTGCGGAACCAATTCCTGGATCTTTTTAAGCTGGAGAAAGAGAAAGGTTGTATGATCATGGACATACTAGAGATTCGGGAGTTAGGTCTCAATATGAAATGGAAATGGAAATGGAAACGAATGGAGCTCAATGGGGACGCCCAATAGCAAACAATGGTTTTGACAGGTATTGTTATTAGTTGTGATTTAAAGGAAAATCCAGACACATGATTGTGGGTGGTTGATGAATCAGGTATTTTTTTTTGTTAACTCAGTAAGAAGGATGTTGGAATCATTTAGGGTGCTAGTGGATGTTGAGCCAATGTCGTGGGCTCCTTCAGATCCTTTAAAAATTCTATGTTTTGGATGGAGAGCGAGATTGAGTTCTATACTGATTAAACATGAGTTACTACGAAGGGGTGTCCGATTTAATTCGGCGGAATGCACGACATGTTTCAGAGAGGATGCATAAGTAAATCATCTTCTTCTGTCCTACCCTTTAGCCAACCGGGGTTGGGATCATATTTTGAAATGGTGTCGCATGGATAGAGCGGATTTCACTACTGTAAGGGAAGCTTTGAAGGTGGTGAAAATGGTACCAGGTAATGAAAAGTTAAGAAAATTAATCTACTTAATTTTCTTGGCAATGTTTTGGTTCATTTGGAAGGCTCGAAATGAGTTAATCTTTAACTCTATTCCTTTAGCGGTGTATAAGGTGGTGGAGAAAATTACTCTTATATCGTTCGTATGGATGAAACAAAAGACTAGATGTATAGAGTTATCTTGGCAAAACTGGTGTAATTTCTTTTTTCAAAAATTTCCTTTATACAAGTGATGGTGTTGTCCTAACATTTTGCTAGTGGTTGGTTTTCTTAACAAAAATTTTCACTCTTCAAAAAAATAATAATAAAAGCATTATATAATGAAATTCCATCGAATATGCCATTGCTTTAATGCAAAGTTTCAAACATTCAAAGTCAAAATTGAGATATTAACAGGATTCACCCCTCTACTTTAACAAAAGTTGCAATTCAAACCCCCACAAAACCCTAGAACCCTTCGTGTTTTAACTTTCAAACAAACAAAATCTCCTTTGTCCCGACAATTCCCCCAAATCCCCATATCCGAACCCTAACCCATGATGCTTACGCCCTCACACTCCCCCTCAACTTTCCAATTCTAGTTTATCTTTTTTATTTCTTTTTTATTATTTGTTTTAACCAATATCGTTCCAATTATCAGTAAATTTCCCCAAAATCTTTGTTTTTAATTGGGTTTTTAAAAGATAATTATTTTGGGTTTTCAGTTTCGAGAATGAAAGTAGCGAAATTGACCTCTGATTTGAGTTTTTTGCAGGTCAAGATGGCGACTTTGCTTACTGAGGCTGTGGTTTCTGAAACCCTTGTGGCTGCTTGTAAATCCCTCGTGTTTGTTCTCATGATGGTATGTTTAATCACGAACCCTTAATGTGCTGTTTGTTTCTGTTTATCTTGTAAAATTGAGTTTTTGCTTCTAGAGCTTGATGTATTGATTTTGAGTGATGATCACATTATTTTGCACCTATATTTGTGCTTAAGTTCTTGTGAATTGGTTTGATGTGTATATACGCTCTCCAGGTGTTAGATGATTGGATTTTTTTGATAGTAATACATTCTTGATCTTTAAATTTGTTTTGCTTCTTATGAGCTTGCAAATGTTCTGTTTCTTGTAAAACCTTCATGAATGAATAATCAAAATTTGCATATAATGATAAGTTGATAACAAATTAACAATATTTATAACCGTTCTGTGTTGGAGAAAATTATCTATTTGGTGATTATTCATTTATCGAATTTAACCCACTATATATGTTTTAACATTGCATAAGGCTTGGAAATTAAGTCTCTGCAATAATTTTGCATTCCTTGGGTTTGATCTCTTAAACTTTTAGGTTAATGGTTCAAAGCTAATAAATCTGTTATGCAAATTTGAGAGCTTTTACATTCTGCAAGCTAACTTTAAACTGAAAACACACCACTATGCTTATCATCAATTCTTTTCATTTAGTTCAATGTTAAATTTAAATTTTTTAAAAATAGTTTTCGATTGTCCTAGACTGCTAGTCAGTAATATTTTGTTCTCTTTGGCTTCTAGTGTTCTTTTTGTGATATTCAAATACAAAAGCATATCTTTTTGGCCTTTTCTATTTGTTTATTTGACCAATCTTTCCGGTTAGTGGGATCGGTAAACAAACTATGACTATTAGAAAGGCTTGTTGGTAGGATGTTTAATAATATGACAGTTTTACGCATATACAAACGAGTCCATTTTCTTTATGTATCATCTCTCACGAGTCAAATGGGTTAAGCTTGTGTCAAACAGGTTGAGTAAAAAAAATTGTTTAAAACCTTCTAAATTGCTTTTTAAAAAGTTTAGGTTATTATTATTTTATATTAGTTTTTCCACCATATTTACCGTAGTTATTCTTAAAAGTTTCATAAAAAAATAATGTATTTGCCTGAATTCAGTCTGACTCGTAAACAAAAGTATCTGAACCCATTTTGATATGTTACTCATTCCCCCTGATCTAGCCATTTTTCAGCCCTAATATCTTAGATTTGTCTTTGTTTATGCAGGTGGGAACATTGAACGAAACTAATCAGAGGTATTGATTCTTTCCCCTTATTTATGGTCTTTTTTGTTTCAGTTTTTGCAGTAAAACATGTTATCATTTGGTTGCAACTGCAGGTTTCTATTATCTGAGCTTCACAGAAAGAACAAAACGGAACCTGAAGCCAAAGACGGAAGTGACACAGAGGACGATGATGAAGAAAATGATGATGATGCAGGGGAGCCAGACGATGATGATGCTGGAGATGAAGATTTTTCAGGAGAAGAAGGTGAAGAGGATGATGAGGTTGGAGACCCTGATGAGAATCCTGAGGCGAATGGTAATCAAGAAAACGACGACGACGACGACGACGACGACGACAATGATGATGACGACGACGACGATGATAATAGTGATAATGGTGACAATGATGACGACGGTGAGGAAGATGAAGAAGAGGAAGATGATGATGAGGTGGAAGAACCACCGACTAAGAAGAGAAAGTGAAAATGTCGGGTTTCAAGCAGCTTCAGGTGAGTGTGTAGTAGGGAGGGTAAGAGTTTTTAGCTTCGGTATGTAGGATTTTTAACCGTTTTAAATCGTTTGTTTAGAGTGATTATGATTTCATGTTTTCTTGTTATGGATAGATTGGTATGACTATGCATATATATGATTACTTGGGATGAATAATCTTGGTATTTATGTTTTATGATACAAACATCTCTTGGTTCTTTCATGTGTCTTGGTGTGGTATGGCTTGACTGCATATGATTTTCATGTTTTGTTTGTTCTCTTTTCTTGTTTGCAGTATATTTATATGCAACAATTTTAACCCATTGATTTATAAATAAGTTATTTGGATAGTAATTTATATCAAATGGGTTACACAAATTCTATGTTTAACATGAATTATTATTATTCACTTTATTCTTTTAAAGACCTAAGGGAAAAAATGGGTTTAAACATTTAAGGGTCAATTAAACCCCAATGCCACCCTTTTTAACTTGTGTTAGCACAAACTTGTTTTGAATTGTACGTGGTTGTGCATGGATTGGTTTTGAGCTTAACTGAACCCTTAGGCTATTCTCTTAACAAAATATAAGGTGCCTCTATATAATCAATGTTTGGTTAATACGGTTCGATTCTTCATTTATTTCGCTACACACTACAAAGAATCGGACTATTAGCGGTGAAATATATTCACAAATGCATTTCTACAATGATTCTCTTAAAATAATATAAGATGCATTCATGTAGCTGCTAGTAGTGTCGTCTTTGTTAAATGCATTTCTTTTAGTGATAGTTTTGTTAATTCGGTTTTCTACTCACTTTTATCCGGTTTTCTACTCACTTTTATCATGACCAATCCAATCATAGCCACTGGTCATGCTCAATAGCAAACACACGAGTTAACATTTTTCCTTGCAAATGCAAAATCATGGGTTATGTGGTAAGTAAGACGGGGAATGCATAGTATTGCTTCTTTAAACAAGTTAATAGAAGCACATAAATTGCAAAATCATGTTGCTCTTTCTCCCCAAATGTCATTGCACACACATTGTTTTGGAACTAGACGACCATGTTTAGTGTCATATAACAAAGTTTCGTGCTTGAAGAAATTCTATACCATATAGAAAGTATGGCGATGTGGTGACATTGTTGTTGTCGCTGGTGGAGATCCCATGGGTTGGGTGGTGGACCAAGACAACACTACCACTGCTAGAATGCTTAATATGTTAAGGTCGTGACTCTAGTGCTTTTGATGAGACAGAACTTAATGTATGCATTCAAGGTTTATGTGACTTCATAAGAGTCGCAAAAAAATAGTGCTCGCTGGAATTGATCGATTGGAGGAACAGGGAGGGGGAGAATTGTTGAGTTTCGGTTACTTTTTTTCTAATCGATCTCTTTTTTTATAAAATTTAGACCGATAAATAATATTATTGTTGCATTGTAATTTAGAGAACACATTTGGATGTATCTAAGGTAAAGTTCTTTTTAATTATTATTTTTTGCATACTTACTTTGAACATCCCAATATTTTATGCTTTCAATTTTACATAACAAATGATGATTTACAAACAGATATGATCTTTATCTTATTTTTGTAATGATTTTAGTTCATGTGTAACACTTATGTCTCACCATAAATGTATGAGTAGACATATATCATATATGTGCGTGTAATTAAATAAATAGATTTATATCTTTTTTTATATCAATAACATAAATGAGAGTTTAATAAATATATTTATTTATATAATTACTTTATTAATGTTTATATTTAATATTTGAAAAATATTAAATAATACGTCATTAATAATACAAAATTAGTCATAAATAACAAAATTATTTAATACAAAAAATGCATCTAACAAGCGTCTTAAAATAACATGAAATGTTAATTTTGCCCTAAAAAGATGTATTACAAGTGGTACAGATATCTTCTGTATGTATATTTTTTAATTTATTATTATTTTTCCACAACTTTTTACTATATGTTAAACATTTATTTCAAAGACCTTTTTGTTAAATAAGTTAATACCTCCTTTTTATTATATTAAGATTATACCAAATTACGGTTTAAGTTCCTATAGTTTGTTGATTATTATATTTTTCATCCAATAGTTTAAAATATTTTATTTAATCATCATAATTTAAATTTAGTCATAAAAAAAGTACAAATAATTAACTCCATTCATATTCTTTTTAAAAATTTTAAAAATATAGTATCACACCCGTAGATTAAAATGGTTACTCTTATACAAATATAAAAAAAATAAAAAGAAACATTTTAAACCCTCTCTCTACTTCCCTCTCTGACTCTCTCTCTGCTTGTTTTGCCGTCATCACCATGACGCCACCACCGCCCATTCTACGGTTGTCCTTATTCTTAAGCCGCCTTCACCATCAAATTTAATCTTCATGTTCTCTTGCCACCACCACCATCAAGTCCTCATGTGGTATGACGAAGCTTGAATATTTTTTTATAGGAGGACATGGTCAAAAGTAAACTTTGTTTTTAGATACGCGCGCTAGGGGACCCAATATATATAAAAATATTAAAACAATCAATATTTTACGCTACTGAAAAGAGGGGGGGTGGCCTCTTGGCGGTGTTTTATGATAATCCACCATTTTTTTCTTAAAAATACTATATTCCAAATTAACCATTGCCATTGAAAGTGTTTTATGACACTTGTGAAAATTTTTTGTCCGGGATGCACATTAAGAAATTAAGAAAGTCAAAGGAATAAAAATAAAAGTTAGAAGATATAAGAAAAAAACAGATAGGAATGTTCCCTTTTGGTACACATGTCTCTTGTTCTAGTCTAGTGATCTTAAATGTAATAGACTTTCATTTTGTAACACATATGTAATGTTGAATCTATGAAATGAAAAACTCTTCTGTGAATGTTTGTTGATTGTTTAGTGATATATATTGATATTATGTAATGATACACGCATATATGAACATGTTATATAGACTTGAAGTTGTTAGACATGTTCAGAATCATTAAAGGTTTAAGAATGTGTTTAACTAAGTAATCTGATTCAGTCGCACGACTGGACCATGCGAATGGACCAATTGCACGACTGAACCTGACGAATGAATCAATCGTATGACTCAGTCGCACGACTGAGCCAGTCGCTTGGCTCAGTCGTACGAATGAAGACTGTAACCTATAAATACCACTTAATTCGTGGAATAAAGGGAGACTTCGATATGGTATTTATAAAGATATAATTAGGGTTTGTAACTTAGGGAATAAGAAAACTCCAATGGGTCAGGCCCATATCTTCTAGTGTTAACCCAAAAGCCTAAAGGCCTTCACACCCTAAACTTATGCTACATTTAAGGTAAAATATCTTTTGGCTTAAATATCTCCAAATCCGGCTCATGTTCTATTGTCTCGTAGACGAACGCTACTTGTCGGTCTACATTTACGTTTACTTGGGTGGCAACCTAATATCTTGGTCTTCTAAATGAAAACCTACATTGTCAACTTAATATCTTGCAATCGTCATTTATGAAACTTCTTGGGCGCAAAATCAGTTATGCATGCTCAATCACCATGCGGATAAACTAAACTAATTTATTGTGACAATATTAGTGTCGTGTACTTATGAACAAATCCAGTTCAACATCAAAGAATGAAGCATGCCGAGATTAATATTCACTTTGTTATGGAAGAGGTGGCTTGAGGGCAAGTTAGAGTCTTTCATATTCCCATGTTTTCAAACAGGCGACATAGTTACAAAGGGCCTTCCGAGAGTTCTTTTTGAAGATTTTCGATTGAGTTCAACTTCTGAGAACATGTTGTTGCGACAACGGGGGTGTATTAACTATTAGCTCAAATGTATTTATTTATACGGATTGAGATTGTCAATGAGATCATTTAATAATCATACCAATATACATATTTAAATAACTTTGTTTAAACAATCAATTATTGTAATTGTTTTTGGCTTAAAATAATCTTCTCCTCTTCATTCTTTGTTAACAATCGAAGACTTTGTGTTGATCTATTGTTAATTACAGAAGACATTCATTGTGGACATAACTTTTCAAATATAGTTTGGTTTAATCCTATAAAAATATAAACTGGTGGGTATTTAAATCCAAGATGCTTTTGTTGACCCTGAGTTATTGTGGATTATAAAACTCTAAAAGATGCATTTGTTGATTTTACTTTGTTTCTATGCTATTTGCTCCTCTTCAGCATAGCCAATAATATTTCTAACAAAATGTCAGAAAACCGAATAGCAAACAGTGATGAAGGCTAGTTGAAAGTGAAGGTTAACATTTAGGGGCTGGCCGATTGTTCTCAAAGTTGGCTAGATTTAGAATTAAGTAAATGTGTCAAAATTATAAATTGAAAAGCACAAATATTTCGTTGACCGACTTTGTCTGCTTAGGAAAATTTTTCCGATTACTCCGATTACATCCTATTACTACCGATTAGTACAAATTAGTGTTGATTATTTGGTGTGGGCCCAAGTGTCGAGAAACAAGCTATAGCTTTTTTGGAGCCCTAGATCGCTTGTTAAAGGGGACTTCATTGAAATAACCATAACTTGAGCTAGAAGTCTTCGTTTTGAGCCATAGGAGGTTTGGGTCATCGTTTTGTCCCAAAAACGGCTTATATGAGTTATTTCATTTTTTGTTTTATTTTTAGATTTTGTTGAACTTTATATTTGGCTCAGCTTTTGGTTCATCTATGTTTTAAGGCACATTCGACTTTTGGTTTGTTTCTTTATATACATGTAAGAAATTGGAGAAATTATTATTGAAGTTTATAGAAAACCCTTTTTTTTCTCTTTCTATCATAGGTGTGTTAGTGTGAATTCTTGATTATCGGCATTTTTTGTGAATTAACGATAGTTAAAAGAATTGTTTATGATACTCTCGTTGAATTAACAAGTTCAATTCTTTATCCTTTTGCTTCCACCTACATAATTATTGCCGCCTAGGACCAACTATCAATTTTTGTACCGATTAGCTGAACTCGACAAGGTTATTGGATGACTACCGAAATCCCTAATTAATTGACCGCCTAGGCCAATTTTTTCAACATTGGCTAATGGTAATACCACTATACATTCCATTCACTACATATATAAAATTCGATGCATGTCTACCGTTAAATACTATTCACTTCTTCGTATGAAATTCATAGTAATAGAGATACATATCCTATCGAGGCAAAATTTGTAACTTGCTATTTTCTTACCTACTAGACTAAATTTTGTTTTTGTGAAAAGGATGATTCGTTCAGATCGACATAAGAGTCTAACTACACCGCATGGACAAATTTTATGTTGTATATCAGAGGTTGATTCTCATGGTATAATCATTTTCCTAAAATTATATCAGCATAGTTGCTATTGAGAATAGTTACTACCAACGAGTATAGTTCCTAGTTACCAAGTCTACAACCACACAACATTGTGTATAGTTGCTACCGATCAACATACAATCACCAAGAAAAAACAATTGTCATGAGTTTTTTAAATTTGACATCCAGTTTCACATTCTAATATTCACTGAACTTACTTTGTAGTTATTTTATTTTCATAGTTTTGTGTTTCTACTGTTAAAATTAAAAAAAGATTAATCACTAAATTACTATTTAATTTCAGTAATTATTCCAATTAGAGTTTTAATCATTTAGGAGAAACATTCGGAACATTGACAATAATTAAAACTACTTTTTTTCACACTAATAAAAACAAGTCGTTAAACTTATCCGGTCCCCAAGAACATGAATCACCACTCATTGTTATTGGACTCATCTCCATTTGTTAATTTTTAAAGACCTTATGTTGTTATTGTTTATTATCTATGCATCTGTGGAGACAATACTTTATTAATCTTGAACGATATTATGATTCTTGGTGAACTTAAATTGAAAATAAACTGTTATGTTCTTTGTGATTTTACAAAATGTAGATATTAGACTCCAAGCCGCCTTTGTTGATTTTGAGGATACTCGTCTACTTTCGAGGTTGATCCAGCAGAGTGCTTTTGTCGTTGGTGTTGTTTATGGTCCTACGCATATCGTCTCTTCATAAGAAATTTCCTCTGCTCCTAACATGCTTCAGCTTGGTAGTTTCCACCGCGTATCCAGAGTTGACTCCTGAGAGATGTTGTGAATTATAAAACTCTAAGTTCATGAGTGAGAACTCAAGATGATTTTGCTATTGTACAAAGTGTTTTTTGGCTCCTCTTGAGCATATCTTATAATCTTTTAACAAAATGTCTGAGAACTCAATATCCCATCAAAACTTTGATGAAGAGAAATTGTATTCATTAGCTACAGAACGGGCATTTAATCGTTTTTCTCTGGCCGAGATTCAGTTAGCTACTCAAAACTTTGATAATGAGTTGGTCATTGGAAAGGGAGGCTTTGGGAAGGTATACAAAGGTCATATCTATGGCGCAAGAGATACTAGTGAACGTGCTGTTGCCATTAAGCGGTTGGATTCATCTTCTAGCCAAGGGGCACCTGAGTTCATGACTGAAATCGAGATGCTTACCAAGGTGAGGCATTGTAACCTTGTGTCTTTATTTGGTTATTGTTATGAGAACAACGAGATGATACTTGTCTATGAGTACATTTCGAATGGGAGCGTTGAGCATCATTTGCACAAAGGTGATACTCATTTATCTTGGATGCGACGGCTTGAAATAAGTATAGGTGCTGCACGAGGATTAGATTACCTTCACACGGGTGTGGGTACCAAACATGGAGTCATACACCGAGATGTGAAAAGCTCAAATATTCTTCTTGATGAGAATTGGTCAGCGAAGATCTCAGATTTTGGATTGTCAAGAATTATAGATGAACCGTCTTCTGGAGTGATTACCACTCCTAAAGGCACGATAGGATATCTAGATCCAGAGTACTATAGCACCTGGAAGTTGACCAGGGAATCAGATGTCTTTTCCTTTGGGGTTGTTTTGTTTGAGTTGCTATCTGGGAGGCGTGCAGTCGACACTCGGTTTAGAGAGGAGGAGTGGAGTTTGATAAACTGGGCTAAAAAGTGTGTCAAAGAACGACGATTAGATCAGCTTGTAAGTTCTCATATTATAACACAAGTTTCATCCAAAAGTTTGAAGGAGTTTGTGCAGATTGCAGACCGTTGTTTAAAGAACTCAAGGAAAAAACGCCCCAAAATGGCTGAGGTCGTTGTCGCTCTTCAGCTATCTATGACATTACAGGAGCAATTTGACTCATCCCCTCACGCTGAAGGTTCAGCAGGTTTGACCAATAAAATGCAGAATCTACTTTTCAGGCCTAGGCATAACACTGGTATAGTCTAATTCATTCATAAATGCTGTGTGATATGTTTGGTTGTGTTTCATTGCATATGTTCTTTCATAATTGTTATCTTATTGTTTACTTTTATAGTACCAGTACAATAATATCATATGATAGTCCATTTATCAAGTTGAGTGACATATTCAAAGATAAAAATTATCTAAAGATTTTAGAGATTCTAGTCTCACAATTTGTTGGTTGTTTACATCTTAATTATGATTTATTTTCTTGTTTCTTTCATGTTATTAAGGTGACCCAAACACACCGTCATCAACCCATAACGAGCATACAAAGCATTCTTTTAGAATATTTTCATACAGAGATATAAAACTCGCCACTAGGAATTTCAGCAGTGACACGTTGTTGGGCCGCGGACATTATGGAGAGGTATATAGAGGTTGGCTGCATAAGAAGACATATTCCCCTTCAATGTCGGATACTGGATTGACCATTGCTGTTAAGAGACTATATACACACCATTTTGAACCTCATAGAGTGAAGGAGGTATACAATTTTCTATACAATTATGATCCTGAGAAATTAATATTGGTAATGTGATCAGTCTTATTCATACTACTTCACCATTTGTAGATACAACTGAAGACAAAAAATGTGGAAGAATTTAGTGATCCTAATGTTGTTAAGATCTTAGGGTACTGCATTGAAAATGATTCGATACTCATTGTGTATGAGTTCATGCATCAAGGAACTCTTAATGATTATCTATTCAGTGGTAAGTGAAATTTAAGTATACTTAGAAAGTAGCTGAAATAAACTTGTACATGAGTATGCGAATGACAGAAGTTGTCTTGCAGTTGAAAGAAGAACAGAGAGACACCTATTTATTTCGAGAGTTAAGATCGCATTAGGAATTGCTCGAGGTCTTGTTTTCTTGCGTACACAGCCTCAACTCGCTGATTGCTCACTGCAGATGCACAATATTTTGTTGGATGAGGTACTAATGTTTTGAAACATTAGAAGTCTAATAAAGTTCCTTCAACGTGCCTTTTAACCCAAAAATTCAGTTTGGGTAGGCATGTAGAAGGAACTTCTTTCGACTTTTAACCCTAACAAGTACACGCACGCTAACAACCATACAATGGTGGCAAAAGCATATAGCATGGTTAGTTTGGCAGTTGGGAACAATTTATTTAATTGTTATGTAGACATAAAAATAAGTGATCATGCATGTTAACTGTTAAGTAATAAAAAACTTACTAGTGATGCTAGAAAGCAAATTGCTTTTTTTCTTGTTTTGATATGCTAGTGACAGTTCTTTTACTTCCCTTGACAAAATTTACAGGAATTCAACGCGAAACTCTCAGATTTTGATGTGGCAATGTTGATACTGAGTAGCGATGAACCCTTGTATCTGCATCCAAGTTCATCGTGTAAGTTAACTTAATTCGCTTCCTACAGTTTTCATTTTCCAAGATTTTTGAATCTTGATTAGCTGATAGTACATATATTATAAGAGCTTCAGATTATTTGGAGGTGAAGAGTGGTGTCTTTGGTTTTGGAGTGCTATTGATGGAGCTACTAACTGGGAAACCAATTGCTAGTGAAAATGATCTGACAGAAACGAGACGTTGTTTACCAGGAGAACATGGGTTCATTTCATTGCCGAGCATTTATGGTGCATTGGACTGCAGAATAAGATTAAACTTCCTGCAGACAAAACCAGCAGTCCAATTATCTTTACTTGCTCAAAAATGTGTTGTCGATAGATCTTATCTGCGCCCAACCTTTGAATCGGTCGTGGAGGAACTAGAAGAAATCTATGCTCTCTTGTTAACATTTAGTAATAGTGGTAACTAAAGCGGCGATGGCTTAAACATATATGAAAACTGATCGATCCTTTTATCGGTTTAAACATGTTAGTGTTGGGTTAATCTTGATCAGATCAAGTCACGGGTCACGAGTCCAGTGTTTGAATCATGTTTTATTTAAATTATGCAACAAGTTTTATTTTGAATTAGTCTTAATAGTTAGCAAGTAGTGGGCATTATTAGAGATAGTTGAGTAGCATGCTAGTGAATTAATTACGAAAGCAGGAAATCACACAAAAAGGCATGGGAATTATTGTAACCAACCAACAAAGCAATTCATAAAAGTCATAGCCGTAATCGCAAAAACAAGAAAGAAGGTAAAAACAAATGGAAACTGACTTGTTTTTTTTTATTAGTAGCAACAAAGAAGGCAACACGGAGTGTTTCGGATTTCGGTGATGCAGCAATGACCAAATCGTGCCTCATTAACTTGGTAGCAGCCATCTGAATAGCGCAACAGGCATAACAACAGTTTGGTAATTTCGGGTTCGGAATCGAGGCCAATTGTGGTATACGAATCGGGTCTTCTAAGCAAGTTTATGAGAATGAAAGCAAGAAAAAGAAAGATAGCAAGAGGAAGGGCACCAAGAAAGTAAGCAAAGTTAGCAAGGAAGATGATTCGAAGTAAGCAAGCAAGAAAGATTCAAATTAAGTAAGAAAGTAGCAAGATTAGCAAGAAAAGAGGTACCATGTATAGATAGAAAGAGCAAGATAACCAAGAAAGAAGCAAGAACACCGAGAACCGGATCAATATTAAGGGGGTGAATGTTGGGTTAATCTTGATCGGGTCAAGTTGGGTCAAGTTACGGGTGAAGGGTCACAGGTCCAATGTTTGAGACATGTTTTATTTAAAGTATGCAACCGGTTTTTATTTTGAATTAGTCTTAGTAGTTAGCAAGTAGTGGCCATGTATTACGGATAGTTTGTTAGATTTGGATCAAGCACAAACTCAAAAATAATCAAAGAATGGAGAAAGAACAGTAGCCGATTGTAATCCTTTTATTCAATTCTCAAATGCTTAAAGCCAGCATAGATTACAAGAAGAATTTTCGACTAGTTTCTGGATATTAAAAACTAAAAACAAAGCTGATTTAAATAGTAAAAAAATGCAACAACCTCTAGCAGGTTACTCGGTCCTTTCAGCTCCTTTATTTGCGATATTATAACGTTCACATTTGTTCAACGTCCACCTCCTGTGAACTCGGTCAACACTAGACCAACATAGTTGAGTAGTGGCATTTGTTTTTAGGAGTTTATGTTTATTTTCTATATAATGCAAGTTTTGAAGTATGAATGAATACTAGAGTTTGAGTATGATTTTGGGACTATAACCAGCAGTCGGTTTTAATATTAAGTGTAAACAGTGATTTTCACCAACTTTAGAAACAAATAATTACATGTAGTTATCAAGTAATGGGTTCGTGTTCTCGTTCATAAGAGGTTCAGCAAACTAGGTATCCAAAATAGAGTTAAAGTGAATGAGATATTTATTTTCGAAGTAACTTGATTAGAATAAAGTGTTGTGAGGATTTGTTGAGCCACCTAAACCAATGATCTCACTAGTACTGATATCATCTACTCTTATCAATCGGTCCTAATGACCCAATGTTCCTCTACCCAGCGATGTTCTCCTGATCAAGTGATCGATGTGCTTACTCGATGGGCGTAAGCAGCTAAAATGCATGTTTTAACTACTACTTAGCCATTAACAACGAAAGTTTAAAATTGCATTTAAAGTGCTTAATGTAATTAATATTTTCGGCTTAATACATTTATGATTTGGGAGTTCTCTTTTGGTATTGCTATAAAACCAAACTTTCTAGTAACTACAACATACACTTTATAATGCAATTACAGGCTGGCTAGTTCATCGACAACAATATAACTACAACTATACTTATATATGAATGTATTGTTGTTTATTTTCTATTAATCAACAAATAGGGGATATTGTTAACTATAAAAGCCTTTGCATAGATTTTGTGATAGTTTACATTATGATTCCTTATGTAACTATATAATAAACATCGAATAACATCATCTGTAAAAAAATTGTGTGCCGATAATCATGTAGATTTTTAGATAGAAAACATTGTGATTCCTTATGTAACTATTTAATATACGTATCGAATAACATGATCTTTAAAAAAAATTGTGTCGATAATCATGACTTGTTAAATGAGTAATATGTTAGGCAGTTGTATGTTAGGAGAAGATTTATTGAATGTCAATAGTAGTTCAGAGGTTAATGTTGTAAGTCAAGATCCAGAGTTATGTAAAGGGTCAACACACAATGCTTTATCAAGATTGGAGAGACTTTCATTCCAGCTCAAAATGATCATATGATAAATGGACAATTTTGGATGTGTAGATGAAGTTAGAGGTCAAAGTTGTAATGAGGTGGCTATACAAGTTAGATTCCTCAAATCATATTAGTTAATTGAGATTTATGTATAACCAAAAAAAATCAAAATAAACATCAATAGTTTGATATGTATTAAGTGGTGTGAAGTGCACATTTGTTCAGGATTAAGTTAACTTTGACACTAAGCAACCTTAAAGTTTAAGGGGAAGCACCCTGATGGGTCTTGATCACCATCATCAAGTCATGCTAAAATCCAAATGACCTAGATATCTAGAGTAAATAAGATATTATAGCTATGAGTAGCATTTAGTTATAAAAACATATGCAAATAAACATATGCGAAAAGGTAAACTAAATTGTAGTAAAATTAAGAAAGTAAAAACAAAGGAAAAAACAAGATAGAGTTACAATTCCTTTATGGACACTAGAGACAGAGCACTCTTTGTTTAAGGTTTCGTTACTTTGCTACAATATTTAATCGGCTAGATAGATGGTTAAACTAGTAGTTCGTAGTTCCCCAGGCCAGCGGGGTAGGTGCTTAGCTTGTTAGGAACTGAAGGTTGTTTGTGTACTTACTTGTTAACTAAAAAGAAGCCAATAAGACGCAATGTAACTTATTAATTATACTACCACTAAACTTATCTTTATACTACCACTTACCTAGATCACGGTCTATATACTTAGACACAGTGTTTGATCATTAAACTAAAGTAACTAACCTGTACTAGGCATGAGGGTGTGCCAAACTATTAATCATATATCAAATCAACACAGAAATATACGTAACAAAATAATTCCGAATGAAATGTAAAAAAATAGCCACAAAAGAATATTTATGTAAAAATAAAGAAACACCTAATTTTTAGCATAGAAAACTTTCCAAACGAAAGTAAAAAACCACATGACTGCTAGAGCTGTTTCAATTCCATCATTATTAGAGCTACACAAAGTTTTCTCTAGGTATGTTAAAGACATATAATAATTATCATATACTTGAAATCAATAGCATGAAATAAAAAATAAAATAAAAACGATTATCATTCAAGAATGGAGCATTTTTCTTCTCTTGCTTTTATTTGTCCCTATCCCAGTATAATTAGTTAATTACATCCAAAATTTGTCTTTTGTGTACGTTGAAGAAGTGATGACAGAAGGCGAAACCAAGAAAAATAGTTATCTTTTTATATGATCAAAGATGATGGAAAGGAGAGAAGACAAAAGTAATATATATATTTTTGCGCAAGGTTCAAATAAAATGATTTCAAAATTAAAAAGTAGAGTAAATTACACTTTTCGTCCTTTAAGTTTATATCAAATTTCAAGTATTGTCCTTAAACTAAAAAAATTACAAAAATTGTTCTTTACATTCAAGTTTTGTAACAATATTCATCATTTCTTATAACGTCTGTTTATTTTTAACGTAAATATGTGCATGTGCCTCTCATGAGAGGGTAAAATGGTTTTTTTCTATCTAAAGGACTATTTGTGCAATAATTTTTATCTTCTGTCCCACTTTTTGAGTTTTTACTTCTCTCTCTCACAAACAAACACACACACACACACACACTTTCTCTCTAATGTGCAATCATCTCCTACCATTTGAAGATGGTGATATGGTGTGGGTCATATGAGATGGTCTCCGATCAAATATCTAAAATTTTGAAGTTGGTCCCTATCTGAAATCGTGTAGGTAGACAGGAAGAGTGGATGCTCACGATGATGGCTGCGAGGATGGGGATATGGAATTGATGGCTCTCCACCTATTTGTGACTAAAGATGATGGTATAATGTATGGATTTGGGAATCAATAGTGTGGATCTGGTGGGTGAAAAGGGTGTGCAACGAATATGGATATATTGTTTGAAGGGGTAGCAACGATGATGAATTCGGCGATGATGATGATGGAAGATGTTGATGCGGTGGTAGTGGTCATGGAGGAATGGGGACTTTGTGTAGAGAGAGAGGAGTAGATGTTGCGGTGCCGGTGGAGGAGGGCCAGCGGTGGAGGAAGGGGGGACGGTGGTATGTGTTTTTATGTAGGGATGAATGGGGTAGGGTGGGTGGGTGAGTTTTAATAATTTTTATATTTATTAATAAGGATAAAAAGATAGATTTACCCTTGTGTGCAAGACATGTGACATGACTTAACAACTAAAACAATCCGACGTTAAGGGAAAGGACTGAATGTGTAATAGAACTTGAATGTAAATGATATATCTAGTAATTTCTTTAGTTTAAGGACAATACTTGAAATTTGGTATAAACTTAAAGGAAGAAAAGTGTAATTTACTCTAAAAAGTATAAGAAGTAATTTTAATTATAAATACTTTTAATCAATGGTTGAGATTAAATTATAAAAAAGTTTTTAAGAGGTATTTTAGTTATAATCACTTTTATTGACTTTTTTCAAGTTGCTCGGTATATTTAAACGTTTATAACTTGTATATACGATATTATTTTTTTTATAAGAATTACATCATAAAAACAAACGTTCTTTATTTTTAAAATGAGTGTAATATTGTTATGTAAAAGGACAATAATTTTTTAACATTTTAAAACTCATTACTTGTTATTGTGTTTTTAGTGCAATTTATTGTGTTTTTTGTTAGTTATTGTGTTATTCTGAATACTATTGTGTTATTCTAAAATGATAAATTTTAAAATCATATAATGATAGAATAACATTGTTATATATCTCTAGCATGTAAAACACAATAATAAATTAACAATTAACAAATCTGATACACTAGAAAGAAAATATAACACAATGGCTCATTGTGTTTTTTAATGTCATTGTGTTATAATGAACACTATGAGTATTGAAAAATACATTGATGAATTAATATCATTGTGTACTTTTATATGTAAAACACAATGATAGATAAGAATAACTTTATATAATCTATATAAAAATAATGACAAAAGTAACACATTTTAACGGGCTTATATCGCTAAGTACACATCTAACAGTTACCATTTTAACGACAGGTGAGAAAGTTTCATCAAAATCAACTCCTTCCTTTTGAGCAAAACCTTTGGCAACAAGTCTAGCCTTATATCGCTCTATTTCACCTGAGGCTTTATATTTTTTGTAAACCCATTTACAGCCTATTGGTTTTCTACCAAAAGGTACTCCACCAATTCCCAAGTATCATTTCTATAAAGGGCTTCCATTTTAAGGTTCATAGCATCAACCCATGTTAGGTTTTTAGCAGCCTCTTTATAGATTTTAGTTCAAAATTTTAATTTAAGTTTGATACAAAGCACCAGTTTTGGGATGATAGGTTGGAATAATTCAAGACTTTCTCTAAGCCATACTTAGCTTTGTTGTTGAGCATATAGTCTTTCAATTTTGTGGGAAAAACAATATTCCTAGAAGACCTTCTCAACTCAACAGGTTCAACATTTTGAGAACCTGGTCCCTCAGAACTAATATTGTTGTCAGCAATAGCTGTTTCAGATATAATGGCCTTATCCTTTGCCCCACCATTGAGAGCAACAGAATCACTAGGTAGTTGAGAGTCAACTGCACTATTAGTGATGTTAGAGTCACTACTACCAGACTTCAAGGACCGGTGAGGATGATTATCTTCGGTTCTAATTTCATCATCGTGGACTTGACCACCACTATGTTCTTTTAAGACGGATAAGGGAGTATTGTTAATAAGATAAGGAGCAATTAGAATATACTCACTTAAAAAACTAAAGGAATGCCCCTTGAAATAACAGGGCCCTAGCAACATTTAACAAGTGATAATGTGTAAGGTTTTATGTAAGGCTGATGCACCTAAAACATCCAAAGTCTTTCCTACATGCATGCACTGAAATACAAAGTAGAAATTCTTTGGAAGTATTATACCATGCACTACAAATATTATAAGTGTAAATTCTTTCGAATCCAAAAACATCTTCCGAAGCCAAATATGAGGTATTCCGAAGCTTCAAAGACAAAGTCTTCCGAAGCTAAAAAGTGAAGACAGATTTCTTCCGAAGACTTTTCACACATGGTTTATATAATGTACTTTACTATAAAGCTGGACCACTTTCCGCTACAACTCTGTTCAGTCACCAACTTACATAAGTTGGTGAAAAGGTCAATGCTTTTGGTAACTGTACCTTGAGGTCTTGAGTCCATTTGCTTTCTACTTTATGTACTTTTATCCTTTTTGTAATATATTAGGATGTGAGCTATGACATGTTATAGTGACTAGTCAAAAGGCAAATATGCCTTTTGACTCTACATTTGAATTTATTGTTGTCTAGTTCAAATGAATTCAGCTGGCCTTCTAAGTATGGCTTGCTATAGGATGTAGTATAAAGTATCTATGGTCCTTATATCTTTTCTTATGCTTTATAATATTTGTAAATAACTTGAGAGCAATATACAACATTCTTAAAAACCAAATACTTGTTATTTGTTTTTATTCTGTCTCATACTTTCTTGTGTTCTTAGTATCAAACTAAACTTGTTCCCAGTTCACTATTTGATCGGTTAAGAATTCTAAACACTCTCCTCATTGTGTGTTGTGTTGTAAGTGACCATCCCTTAAATGGTCATGCAATTGGTATCAGAGCATTTTAGGCTCTTGATTGTAAGATCTCACCATCTTAAGATCCCTCACACACAAAAAACACTTAACATCGCAAATGGCAGCTCTTATTAAAGCTGATATGAAAACTCGAACCATGACAAAGTTTCCACTGATCAATCCTGAAGACTTTAACACTTGGTGTCAATGAATGGAAGGGTTCATTAAGTCACAAGACTCTAGGATATGGGAATATATTGTCTCAGGGCCTCACATACCAAGCACCTCTTCAACTTTTGCTGGAGGAGGTATGATTCCAAAGGATTTGGCTGACTATTCTAAAGAAGATAGGAAGAGAATAGATATTGATAAGAAAGCCATGTCAGTCCTTTAAACTGCTTTTCCCTACTCTATATACAAAGGCTTCAAGAAGTACAAAACAGCTATGGGATGCACTAAAGCTGATGTATGAGGGATCAACTGAAGCCAATGAGAACAAGAAGGATATCATGAAGCAGCAGTTTGAAAACTTCAAATTCAAAGTAGGTGAAACCATGACTCAATTAAACTTCAGATATGTTGAGATTGTGGACACTCTAATGGATGTTGGAGTGATTCTTGAGAATAAGGACATAGTAAGGAAGTTCATGTCCTCTCTTCCTAGAGAAGAGACACATTATTATGTTGTTATCAAGAGAACTGAGAACCTTAAGACTCTTACTTTGATAGAGTTGTATGGTATTCTTAGCGGATACCAGATGGAGATGCATATGCAAGGTTCATTCGGTAACTACAACAAACAACTAAGTTCAACCCACCATGTAGTTGAAAGGGATAGTAGAGAACCACATCATCATCTTATCTGCTACCTTGACAACTCACAAAAGGATCCTTTCATCAACTTTCCAGAGACACCAAGATAAAGCTACTCTCAAGAAAGTATATTTCAAGAGACAAGCTCTTTACAAGTCTTTGTGTCTTCTGATGAAAGCACATACAACTTTCTCTTCACCCTTGAAGACTTAGACTGTATCCATCCAGATGATCTGGAATGCATGGAGATAGTTCAGCAAATGGCTCTTCTCGCTCATAGAGCCAAAAAAATTCTACATGAGAACAGGGAGGAAGTTTCCAAGCAATACAGGTAGTGGAAAGTTTGGGCAAGGCAAAAGCAAAGTAAAGTGTTACAACTGTAACATGATGGGTCACTTTACAAGGGAGTGCAAGGTACCAAAGACAAATGGTGGCAAAGCAAAAGCTAGGACAAACTATACTAAGAGAGCCACCTAGAAGGAGAAGCCAAAGTATCAAGTTGCAGTTGCTATTGAAGAAGGAGGCTTTGTCTGGAGCTTTCAGATGGAAGATGCATCTCCAAAATAAGCACTAATGGCCAACCATGATGAAGCAAAGATATTGGATCATCTCTATACACTTGAATGTATTGTTAAAGTAAATAGATATAGATGCTACAACTTAGAGATGAGATCCGATCTCAAGTCCTTAAATATTTTAAAATCTGATTTCAAAAGAGCTGAAAATGATTATAAACTAATGATAGAAGACTTAGAGAAAACCATTTAAACTCTTAAACATGAACTTGCCAACTATAGGACTTAGATCAAAGATCTCATAACTAAGTTGACTAAATGCAAGGCTGAGCTTTTGACCAGCAAAGCCAGGGCAGAAAAATGTGTTATTGAAGAAGAGACCTTAAAGAACATGATATCCTCATCATTGCATGCAAAAGTTTTTTATCAAAATATTCAGGGTCTGAGATCTAGTGAGATAGCTCCTCCACACACAATCATATCTGTAAGATCTCCTAGGTGTGGAACTTGTGAAGATGAGCTTCCTCTCATAGACCCCATATGTGAAGAGGATGAAGAGGAGATAGTGAAGGATGCCTCTGAGAAGAATGAAGAAGAGTATTAGGGTCACTATCCCTCTAACTGGAGTAAAAGGGTTGGGATGAACTAGTCAAAGAGAAAGCATTTGACCAGAAAGGCCAAAAGGAAGTCAGAGAAGGCTCAAGAGATCAAGGCCACCTTTAACTCTATGCTGAAACAAGTTTTTATCTCTGCAGGATTCAAGATGGTTAAGGCTAAAGACACAGACTTGAACTCTAGTACCAGGAGTTCTAGTTCATGTTCAAATCATCCTAACAATATGAAAAAGGCTGATCAGTTGTGTACCACTGCTACACAACCTGAACCATCCAACTCTAAAGGTAGCTCTCACCCTAAAAGAACTACCACATCATCTGCAAAGATGAATATGGATAAGGAAAGTGATCAAGTTTAGCCTTGTTCTCAAAAGAAGACTCTCAGGAAGAGAAAGATAAATTGTGTTATGTGTGGTAGTACTTCTCATTTGGCTAAGGATTGTCTCTACAATCCAAAAAGTACTGTCCACATAACCAAGAAGGAAACTTCTGAGAGTTTGAAGAAGAAGAAAGACTCGGAAGGAAAATCTTTTCCTTTTGGAAGCTCTAAAATGAAGGAGAAAAGAAGTGGAAATTTTCATTCGGAAGAAAATTTGGTCTCGGAAGAAAGGAATACTTCCGAAGCACTAAAGCCTTCTGTAGTGTTAGCAAGATCTTCCAAAGGTTCAGCCATCAAAACTTCCGAAATTATCAAAACTTTCGAAGAAATGAAAGTCAAGTCTAAACTTTCAAAGGTGGTGTGGAAGACAAAGAAAGACGAAATGACTGAAAGTTCTTCATCAACATATGCAAATGATACTCAAAACATGACAATAGGATCAATTACTGTTGCATTGTCTTCAACTTCTTATGATGAGCCCAAGACCAATAAGTATTGGGTTTCCAAATATAACTAACCATCTTTTTTGTATAGGAACAACTCAAGACAAACAGGAATGTATGGATCATTGATAGTGGTTGTTCTAGGCACATGACAGGCAATGGGTCACTACTCTAAAATTTTGTGAAAATTGATGGAGGACCAATTTCTTTTGGAGGAGATGCTGGAGGTTATATAACTGGAAGGGGCAGGGTCACAAATGGTAAGCTCAGCATTGAGAAGGTAAACTTCGTCAAGGAGCTTGGGTACAATCTTTGGAGTGTATCCTAATTTTGTGATCAGATTCATAACATGCTCTTTACTGAGCATGTGTGTATTGTTCTCAAGCCCGGGGTGGTCATTCCTCATGAGCATATCCTGCTCAGCGCCCCTAGGAAAGGGAATATGTACAAGATTGGGTTGCAAGAAACATCTCCCTCAAAAGAAGTTTCATGTTTTCTATCTAAAGCAAATAGTGACGAGTCTTTTCTCTAGAATAAAAGAATATGTCATGTAAACTTTAAAAACATAAATAAATTAATTAAGAATGATTTGGTAACCGTAATACCAAAGAAATAGTTTACAAGTGATGACCACTGTGTTGCATGCCTGAAAGGGAAGCAACACAAGGTATCTCACAATCCAAAGGAAAGAAACTCCATCACTACACTCCTACACTTATTACATATAGATCTCTTTAGCTCCACTAGTGTAATAAATCTAGGAAGGACCTCTTATTGTTTAGTAATCATAGATGACTTTACAAGATTCACTTGGGTTTTTTTCTTAGAACTAAGGATAAAACCCCTGAGATTCAGAACAATTTCATCTTAAAGATTGAGAATCAATGTGATCACAATATCAAACCCATAAGATGTAATCAAGGAACTGAATTCAAGATACATTTTGTGATGAAAAGGGTATTACAAGACAATAAAGTGCTCTTAGGACACCTCAACAAAATGGTGTTGCTGCGAGGAGAAACAGGACACTAATTAAAGCTGCAAAACCATGTTTTCTGACTCTAAGCTACCAGAGGTTGTAAACACTGTCTGTTATGTGCAAAATAGAGTTTTAGTAGTTAAGACACATGGTAAGACTCCTTATGAACTTTGGCACAAGAAGAAACCTTTTATTGGTTTTCTCAGGACATTTAGATGTCCATGCACCATCTTAAATACCAAAGATCAAATTGTCAAGTTTGCTGAGAAATCAGATGATGGACACTTCATTGGATATTCTTCCCAAGCTAAGGCTTATAGAGTATACAACCTCAGAATCAGAATAGTTGAGGAGTCATCCAATGTTACCTTCAATGAACACACACACAGTGTAACTGGTTCTGGTCCTGAGTGGTTATTTGATCTTGATTTAGTTACCAACTATTTTAACAAATTTTGTGAGCATGTTTCAGGATTTATAGATATACTACCTACAGGTGATCCTGATCCAAATTTTGAGTTGAGAAGACCTTCAAGCTATACTACTTTAGCTCTAGTTGTAACTAACCCTATAAATGGAGTCCTTATCAGCACAACAATGACAAACTCAGTTGATACTTCTAGGGTGCCTTCAAATTCCAGCATAAAGACATAAAACTCAGATGAAGGAGCTTCAAATGTTGGAGGAAATGTTATGGTAAATTTGATCAAAAGTTTCTTGATACTGATAACCACTCCATTGAAGACAACATCAATGATGTCACACACTCATTGGATCAAGTTATACTTGATAAGTGTGTTGATATGATCAGAGAAACTTCAATGACAGATCTAAATTTCTCTAATTTAGATCTCTCCAAGCAACTTGCTATGATCCCTCAACTAAGGATTCACAAGTCTCATCCTACCACAAACATCATTGGAAATATTAGTACTGGGGTAAGAACAGGAGAACAAACCCATAATGAAAATGTTTGTCTCCACTCATGTTTTTCTATCCCAGAGGGAGCCAAAGAATGTTTATGAGGCTTTAAAGGATGGAAGTTGGGTTGAAGCTATGCAAGAGAAGTTGCTTCAATTCAAAAGGAAAAAGGTTTAGAACTTATGTCCTCTTCCTCAAGGGAAGACTACCATAAGAACCAAATAGGTGTTTAGGAATAAGAAGAATGATAGAGGACTTGTCATCAAAAACAAGGCAAGACTAGTTGTTCAAGGATACACACAAGAAGAAGGATTTGACTACACAAATATCTTTACTCCTGTTGCACGACGTGAAGCTGTTAGATAATTCTTAGCTTTTACTACATCCAAGGATTTTAAGGTCTACCAACTTGATGTCAAGTGTACTTTTCTTTATGAGGTGATTGATGAAGAGGTGTATGTCAAACAACCACCTGGGTTTGTTGATCCTGATCATCCTAATTATGTCTGGAAGCTTGATAAAGCTCTTTATGGGTTGCACCAAGCTCCTAAAAATTGGTATGAGACTCTATCTCAGTATCTATATCAACATGGAAACAAAAGAGGTACTATAGATGGAAATCTCTTCATCAAAGGAACAAGGAATGACTTAATCCTATTACAAGTATATGTAGATTACATCATTTTTGGGTCAACCAATCCAAAGCTCTGTAAAGACTTTGAGAGGCTGATGAAGAATAGATTTGAAATGAGTTCAATCGGAGAACTCAATTTCTTTCTAGGAATTCAAGTGAAGCAGGTTGACAATGGCATATTCATAGGTCAGTCAAAGTATGTGCAAGACATACTTACAAGATTCAACATGACTAACTGTAAGGTTGTTAAGACACCCATAGCAAGAAACCATTCCCTTGGACTTGATCTTAAGGGGGGAGTGTATGGATGAAAACCTCTACATGGCCATGATTGGGTCTCTTATGTATCTCACAGCTAGCAGACCTGATATCATGTTTACCACATGTATTTGTGCAAGATATCAAGCCAACCCCAAGATGTCATACCGAGTCACTTTCAAGAGGATTTGTAAGATATCTTAAAGGTGCCTCAACACTTGGCCTTTGGTATCCAAAGAATTTTGAATTCAATCTATATGCATACACACATAGTGACTATGGTGGTTGTAATATGACTACAAAGTCTAGATCAAGGGGATGTTAGTTCCTTGGTGGAAGTATAGTCTCATAGAAATGCAAGAAACATTCCTATGTATCTGTATCAACTGCTGAAGCTTAGTACATTGCTGCTGCAAGCTGCTGTGCTCAAGTGCTTTGGATTCAGAATCAGATGCTGGACTATGAATTCAACTTCAAAGAGACTCCTATCCATATAGACAACAACAATGTTATCTCCATTACAAAGAATCACGTGCAGCACCCTCAAGGATAAAACACATCAATATCAAGTATCATTTGATTAGAGATAACTTTAAAAATGGTTTAATCAAACTAGTCAAAGTTAACACAAATGAACAATATGCTGATCTATTCACCAAAGCCTTTGATAGCAGAGATTCAAGTATCTTATATTAGTTATTATGATTATTAACTTTGAGTAGCTTTTCTTAAAACTAACTCATATTATTTCTAAAACCTGTGTGTCCTAAGTTGTCTATTTTATCACCTTCATAAGCCCTTGTTTTCTCTAGAAGAAAAATCTTTTAAAATGATATTCCTTAGATTTTTGAAAGATTTTGATTCTTCTTTTCTTCGTAAGATATGCATTTATCTTTGGAAGAAATTTATGTCTTCAAAACATACAACTACTTAAGTAAATTTACCCTCGGAAGAAATTCTCAAAATATCTTCTGAAGCTTTACTCTTAAATACTTGTATGTTTTAAAGAACAAATTTTTTTCCGAAAGCAATTAAGTCTCAGAAGCTTTATTCTTCTTAGAATAAAATTATTTCTTAATCTCTTTCGAAGCAAAATTCACTAAACTCTTTGGAATATCTTCCGAACTCATTTTGGCTTGAGAAGCTTTTTATCAAAACTTCCGAAGTAAATTTATCTTCAGAAGATTTTAGACTTCCAAGAAACTACTTTTTGGACAAAAGAAAACTATTTTTTAGAGGTGGAAACGACATCCGGATTTAAAAAAGTTTATCCTTTTTCATTAACTTTGTCTAAGATCCATATTATATATACACCCAACGGTTCCCCCTCTTTCACTCTCTTCTTTATCTACACTATTCCAAAACCTAAATTCATCCATAAATCGCCTTTGTTCTTCACTTTATTCACCTTTAATCTTTCTAAAATGACCAACCTAAACCTCAGAATCAACCCTGATTTCTCCATGCAGCTTCATAGGCAGCATAATCAAGTTGCACTGTTAAACTCTGAGAAAGATTCTAGTTTCTTAGAGGTTTGCCAAATCCTGGCTCTATCCAACTACTTCACCTCTCTAACCATTGATCCTTCACTCTATGAGGATCATCTGTTTGAATTCTGGAAAACCTATCAAGAGGTCATAATAGATGGGGAGAAGGCACTGTGTGTTATAGTGCAGGAGAGGACAATCTTCATCACTCCAACCATCATCAAAAATCATCTCCAACTTGACGATGAGGAAGGTGTATAGTCTTTTCCTAAAGAAGCTATAAACCATTCCTTTCAGTAGATGGGCTATGAAGAAGATTTCTATGTAAATACCTCTAGGAAAGGGAAGGTCTCATCCTAGTAGAAGTACCTACTACATGTGGTCATCCACAACTTGTCCAACACGCATAAGGCCTGGGACCAGATTCCTAAGGATCTCTCCTTTGTTACGGATGTAATGGTTCAAGGGGTCAAGTCCAGGTACTCTTTATTTGTCTATACAAATTTACTTGCAAACTTAGACTCCTTAGAGTATTACATGTTTCCTACATATGTACAATACATTCTCAACTGTGAATTGGGTTCACAGTTGAAGGAAACATGTAATATTCTAAAACTTGGGATAGATGAAGCCCGACATCTTTAAAATAATAAAGAATCCACTTGTTGGCTTCTCTTGGTAGAAACAACCCTTTTCCCTAAAATGTTAGAGCTCATTGCACAAGGTGACAACCTAGCAACACAAGCTAGTGTTGAACCCACATAATATACTTCTCAACCACCTTCACAGCCTAAAATACTCCTTACCTACCAAAGAAAATCCAAACGAAACCCTGTATTAGCTATTCAGCTTGTGCAGGCCCCCATATCATCTCCCATATAGGAGGAAGTGGACACTAGAGTTCCCACTTCTCCTGAGGAGAAAATCACTCCCATCTCATCAAGAATTAGTGTTGAGGTACCTCATGCTCAGCCTGATGAGCTCATTATCCCATCAACCTTAAGCCTTCACTCTATGTCTCAACACTTAAGTAAACAACCTTCAGGGGAAAGTTACCATCCCCAGCTTCTAGATCTCAACCAGCCTATTCCAAACCTTGAATTCTATGATGATGAAGACATGGGATTCAATGAGTACATTGAGTCTCTCTAATCTTCCCCTACTCAAAGACAGATGAGTGCCCTTGCCTCTCCCTTGTCTAGCCGACATCATTCAACCATTACTAAGGTGCAACTCTCTGAACCTGTTCAGGAGGTCCATATGGAAGAGGCTCTTACTTCTACAAGTGACTATATCATTAAGACCCCAACCATGGCAACTCAACCCATTGACACTTCTCTTAAAGCTGTCAGTGAGAAGGGAAATCCAGAAGCCAAGAACATGATTCGGTGATGAGAGTGAATACTTTGGTCCAATTATCTCATCCCCCAATAATTCTTCTAACGAAGATGAGGGAAACATGAGACTAAAGGTGCAAAAACTGTGACAAACTTGCTCCTATCTAGTCTTTAAGGTTAGTCATCTGCAATCTCAGGTGACTACCTTACAAAATAGGGTCAATGATCAACAACTTGAGATATCTTATCTCAAGGAACAACTAGCTGGGAGACCTTTAAGGAGAGCTCATCCAGGACACAAGAACCTATGGATGTGATTGACCTAACTCCTAGCTTACCTATGCAAGAGGGTGGTCCTACCAAAAAGGGGGAGAAGGTCATAGCAATCACAGAACTTGGGAGTTATTCACAGAGTATGGACATTGAGGACTCACCATTCTTGCTTGCAGTCGTTCATACTCAGCAACTTCCTCAAGTTCACATTAATGTGGGCTCACTAGAGTCACTTATTTAGAGTCTCTTTGAGGAAGGTATTCCAAGGGCTATATCATCTGCACCCTAAGGAACTTTAAACTATATTATTGGGTAGAGGTATGATGTTGATAGAAGAGCCCTTTGCTTCAAAGAGTTCAAGGGCAACAAGAAGTCTTCAACTTTCAGACCTTGAACTACTATGAAGGTCTTAAACTGGTTAACATGCCTCTTGTCAACCCAAGACAATCTAGGAAAGATGACTAGCTGGCTCAAAGGATTCAAGACATGATTATTGAAGAGTTCAACTTAAGAAGAAGACAAAGGCAATCAGGTAATGTCATTGGTCAACTGGTTGTTGAGGCAGACCCTAAGATTAGCTTCAAAGAGAAAACTTTGACTGAAGGCCTAGTGATAGAGCCGAAGAGGCTTGTCACAATTACAACTACTTCAACAATCTATTCCCTAAGTGAATCACCTGTTGGTGAAAGTGTATCAAAATCTATCTCTGGCCAGAGCAATAAAGCTACTCCTAGAAATAAAGGCCAAAGCTCTCTCCACCCTGAGTCATAAAGGTTTATTGGTGACAAAGTGAAAATGATACTAACTCCTGAGGAGATTAAGGAGGAGAGAGAGAGAGGAAGAGGAAGCTAAGGGGAGAAAGTTCCACTGCTAGGGTCTTCAGGCTTCATGGAAGCTGCAATCGAGCATGCCCCGGACCAAATACTCAAAATGACGAGTTAAGGGAAATCACGATTAGTTACTTATAGACTAGGAACTATGATATTGATGAAATCATTTCTCTCCCCTTAGAGGAACTAAATGAACTGGCTAACATAGAAATGTCTAGAGAGAGGAAGGAAACAGATGATGCAAGGTTGCTCCTCCAAATTAAAGAAGAAAGGAAACAAAAAAGACTGTACAAGAATACTCCTACTCTCTCTCCAGTTCAAGAAAACTCTGTGCAAGAGACTTTGGTAACACAAAAACCTTAGGTAGATAAAGAAGCTGATAGGCAAAGCATAATCAACTACCGGAGTGCCACAGGTCTCTACTAGGAAACTTCACTTCTTCCCTTGTCCTTTGAGTATATTAAGTTTGAGTACCTCAAACAACTTGAACTTCAAGTACTCAAAAAACAAAAGGCTACAAAGAGGAAGATGAGGGAAGAAGCAGCCATGTCAAGAGCGATCATCCAAAAGAGTCAAAAGAAGTTGGGTGACAGGTAGAGGATTATAAGCTTTTTGAAGCTGTATGGATTTTCCAGAAGGAGACTTGGCCTAATGTCTATATCACCATGGATGAGCACATTAGGGTGATCAAGCAGAAGATCAAAAGAGGAGAGCTCATTGAGTTACACTCCCCACTAAGTCAAGCCCCTCAAGAAGTGGAGGTTAAGGTTGAACCATTCGAGACAACACAACCTGGACCTCCTGTTAAACATCAGCAAGCTTCATCTTCTGATCCACAACAAGGTCAAACTCCCTCTCCTTTTGAACCAGTAAGAGAGGAATACCCAACTGAGAAAGACAAGACTAAACAACAAGGTGTTGCAGACCAATCTTCTCAGTTGAAGAGTTCAAAGAGAAGGAAAAGGATGGCTTCTAAACCCAAGTCAAATAAGAAGAAGATAGAGTCATCCACCTCCATACCTCAAGATAAGTCATAACATCTTGAGGAAGCTCAAACAACTCCAATTTAAGTAGCTCCTCTTACATAAAGAAGATCATCTTGTCCTGGACTTACACTACTAATCCAAAAAGATGGCATGTAATCAGAGATCAAGGTATTGAAGATGTATACACATGGTAGGACATGTTCAATCTACCTCTGTGTGATTTCTTTAAGATGAGAAGATACTATGAGAGTCTGAGTGATCCTGACCATCTAATAAAGAAGGGTATGGTCATTAGCATGATGAGGACTGTCAACATATAAGGTCTTCAAATATTTTGGTAGCATTAGCCTAGGGGGAGTTTGTAAGGTTTTATGTAAGGATGATGCACCTAAAGTATCCAAACTCTTTCCTTCATGCATGCACTGAAGTACATAGTAGAAATGCTTTGGAAGTTTTACACCATGCACTAGAAATAATTTAAGTTTAAAATCTTCCGAAGCCAAGACCAACATCTTCCGAAGCAAAAAGTGAAGTCTTCCGAAGCTTCAAAGACGAAGTCTTTCGAAACCAAGAAGCGAGGACAAATTTCTTCCGATGACTTTGAACATATGCTTTATTTGATGTACTTTACCATAAAGCTAGACCACTTTCCGCTACAACTCTATTCAGTCATCAACTTACATAAGTTGGTGAAAAGGTCCATGTTTTTAGTAACTGTACATAAAGGTCTTGAGTCATTTTACTTTCTACTTTATCTACTTTTATCCTTTTTTTTAATATATTAGGATATGAGTTATGACATGTCATAGTCACTAGTCAAAAGGCAAATATGCCTTTTGACTTTACATTTGATTCTCTTGTTGTCTAGTTCAAATATATCCAGCTGGCCTTCTAAGTATGGCCGGTTGTAGGCGATGTAGTATAAAGTATCTCAGATCCTTGTTTATTTTCTTATGCTTTGTAACACTTGTAAAGAACTTAGAGCAATATACAACATTCTTAATACCAAATACTTATTGTTTGTTCTTGTTTTGTCTCATACTTGCTTATGTTCTTAGTATCAAATTAAACTTGTTCCTAGTTCCATATTTGATCTGTTAAGTGTTCTAAATACTATCCTCATTGTGTGTTATGTTGTAAGTGATCATCACTTAAACGGTCCTGCATGATGTTTCCTTTCAACCATCCCATTTTGGTAAAGGGTGTAAGCATAGGTGGTTTGATGAATAATCCCAAGTTTATTGAAGTAGTCACTTAGTTGATGGTTTACAAATTTGGTGTCATTATCAGTTCTAAAGACTAAAATGTTTAAATGAAACTGATTTTTATAAAATTTACAAAAGTTTTTATATTTTCAAACACTTCACTTTTATGTTTCATCAAGAACACCCAGGCAACCCTGGAATAGTCATCAACCACGGTAAAAAACTATCAAAATCCCTCTCTATTATAGACTCTCTAAGGACCCTAAACATCAAGATGAATAATTTTACCTAAGGCACTAGCTTTATGGTCACTTAAAGGAAAAGGTTCTCTATGTTGCTTAGCTTTATGATAGGTTTCACAAGGATCATTATTAGTAACTTTATCAAGATTTAGGCTTTGTTTCAACACATATAGGATCTGATTAGATGGGTGAACAAGCCTAGCATGCCATAGGTTAAGTTTGGAGCTACTATTAAAGCACACCTTATCGAAACATGATGAATTTCACTAAAGTATAGACCATCAAGTTGGTTACAGTCACCAGGGTGCTCTTTGTATGAGAATCCTGAATATAACAGGAGTTTTCATCAAACACAACCTTAATTTTACTGTTCCAGAGTGAGTTTAAAGACATACATCAGATTAATAAAATAATCAAGAACAAAGAACACATCATGTAAAGTTACTTTATCATTTAGTTTGATGTTCCTAATTTGAGTAATGAGAGCACTTGACCCATTTGGATGAGTAACTTTGATTCCAACTTCAAATACATCAATTTGATTGGTTAAGAATTCATCTGTTTTGTAAGGCCTCATTCTCGGGACACTTACAGTTGGATACTTATCGCACAAAATATATACTTTTCATTTAATCATTCATAAATCATTACAGCGGAAGTCTAAAGAAATAACTTTCATATCATTACAAATGTTTTTTCAAGTTAATACAAGCGTTCATTTCAAAACATCTTTCGTTCGCTTTATATTGCAAAAACATTAACAAAAGAATGCCATTCAACATGCCAAGTAGCTGCTCCGTGCCATCCTCAACAATGCTCACCTGCCAACTGGAAAATGCATAAAGGTCAGCGTTGCTGAGTGAGTTCTAGTTTTATAAATACAATACGCTTATCTTTTGTTGAAAACCATACTTTACGTTCATGCAATCATACATCATACGTACACATAGATAATATTATTATTATCTTCGTCATTCTTTCGTTCATACTTTCATTCATTCATTACTTTCATCACTACCATGAACTTTACCCTTCATGCTCGTGATACTGTGCCTAAGCCTATAAAAGACCTTCATCGGTGGTGCCCAGCACCAGGTGGTCACAGTACCTATGGTAAAGTTCAGGTATACTATTGTCATATGCTATGCCCTTCATGCTCATGATACTGGACCTAAGCCTATAAAAGACCTTCATCGGTGGTGCCCAGCACCAGGTGGTCATAGTACCTAAGACACGCAACAATG
>BJCM01110961.1:0-10118 GCA_018326385.1 Flaveria bidentis | reverse complement strand
TTCTCAAAAAGTTAACTTTAGGTTATTTTCTTCTTTTGCACTGTAACTATTCACAATTTTTTTTCACTGCCTTCGGTTCTAGAAATCAAATTTGATGGGTTAGAGGTCCGCCAATGAGTCATCAATCAAGGGTTTATGTTTCACGCCCGTGAAGAGCTTGGCGCCGCTCCACTTTAGTGCCCCTTTCACCGTGTAGTGGCTTTAGCGCCACATTTGTTTCCAGCTCATCAACGATGGCACCCCAATCCAAGACCACTACGAGCAGTCTTAAAAATATACAAATGATAAAGTAAGAAATATACCACCACATAAACATAGTGAAGTATGGTAGTAGAGTCTTTATCTCATTTATTATCTTTATCCATATAATTACACTAAAAATCATTATTTTTTTCATCTTTTTTTCAATTTTATTATTACTTTTTGTATCTTATCCACTTAAAATATATTAAAAACATTATAGGGGTTTGCATATTGTTTCTTAAAACTATAGATTGAACGGTAAATTTACCATATCATTCACTTACAACCACTTATAACCACTTACAACCACTTATAACCATACCATATAATATAAGAAATACATTTACATAAATTTAAGGAACGGATTGTGAATGGACTTAGGCTTTTATACCTCAAAACAAGGTTTGCTCATCGTATTCTTTTAAATGTCAATGAGATTCGTATCAATTAATTTGAGATGTCTACTTTTAAATGTCAATGAGATTCATATCAATTAATTTGAGAGAAGACATCATATGACTTTCTAACATGTAGGTCATTTGTTCAAGCATCACTTTATGTAATATGATTCAAGTGGGGCATTGATTTTAACACAGTAGATCTTTAAGTGGTGAATTTTCTCTGAAATGGTAGGCCGAGTCATAAGTATTGTATATGTTCATGAGCATGGATAACATTTTGTCAATAAATTAACGCGGATTGTCGGACGTACATAATTTACGCGGATTGTCGGACGTACATAATTCAGTGGTCGTTAAAAAAAACCATATTCTTACAAACATAACCTTGAATTTGTTTATTAGAACACCAATAATTGCTTCGTGAACACTGAACAATCATATGGATCACCAGGAGCTTATCTCTAAGATATGATCACTGATTCACTGATGCCTTTGTTAATGTCAAACTGACCACACTTAAATTTTATCAATAGATAATAAAAATTACACAGCTTGTAATAGTGATCATCAATAATTATTTTTCATGTCACATACAACCGATTTACAATGCTCAAGCTAATGGCATCACTACAACAATCAGTACCGCTCAACAAAACATATAAAGGATAAAATTGATCAGTCGAATTTTTTTAAATCAGGTTATTACCTATAAAGATATAAATCTTATAAAATAAAGTCTTTATTCCTTTAGATTTATTATAAAACTATAAACAAGTTGATGGTCTATAAGGATTCTAATCCACCTACCCCTATATATAAAGAGGCTTAACCCCAACTTCAAAGAGGTTCTTTTTTAAACAAGTTAATGATCCATAAGACTTCATCTTCATCAATCCGGTTTGATAACTAAACTCATGAAACTGATCTGAATTTAGTCTGATTTACTACTACTCAAACAAGGGCATAGTTAAATACAAATTAACAGATTCCAAATCATATTAAAATCAATTTGTATAACACAATAAACCATACTTTCGAATTCTGCTGAACTAATAACATAAGTTGTAACAAGTTCATTATGATCAAAGAGGCAAGGTAGCATAACTTTCACAAAACCTTACTATCACATATGGTCTTAACATTTTTCCCTCCTTGACCTATATATTACAATGTATATAATAATGTACTACTTTTGACAAACATATCTTTAATAAAATTTTATTTACAAATACCGGTTTACATGCCATTCAACCTGGTACATAATAATCCATGCGCTCTACAGGCAGATTCAGAACTGAAGTTTCCGCCTATAAAACAAATGGAATAAGAAAAGAAGTTTCAACAATATAAATAATATCAACTCAATTGTTTTTAACAAGTAAAGGATTAATAAGAGGTGGTACTTTAGACCTAATTACTGATTTGACACATGTGAAACAGTGACCCGTATCAAGAAGGCAGAATTTGCGGAAATTGACATACCTCTTCAAATGGAACAAACACAAAAGGTGTTAAACCTCTTGTATGAGAAATAGCAGGAACTTCTGGGTTGTGGGTTTCATCATCCTGCCACCCTTCAACAACTCCAAGAATGTCCCCATCAGGCCCTGGTACCTCACTCTCTTGCACACCACTTGTCACGATCGAAAGAAGATCCATCCGATTGTTGGCCCCTGGTATTGTACCTCGTAACCTTTTCAAACATCAAAACAAACCCATCAAGTTATTCATACATATACATATTATATTCATTCTATGCATCAAATAAACATTAAATGATAAATATAAAATTCACTTTACACGATCAAGTGAATAATTCCTCAGGAAAAGAAACATACCTCAAGCGGATTCTCCAAATAGTAGGACGCATACCAGGATACAAAAGAGCACCTTCAACCTACAAATAATGAAAACTGTCTATTAAATGAAAAAAATACTCAGCATTTCAAAAGGGATAATAAGATTTACTAAAACATCATGCGTAACAACTAGTGTTGAATCATGATATGGACATTGTACGGTTTGTTATTGTTGACACCAACCTTGTCTTCAGACATTGTGAAGCGACCACTATGACAAACTTCAACTTTGGTGGAACGGAAGTTCATGAATTTCACAACGTCCTTTAATTTCTCAGATGAATTCTAATAATTTCATAAACAGCAAAAAAAATATGTGAGTTGCATAAAACACCTGAAATGATATTTACATTTATACATTAAATTGCATGCAAGAAGGAGAAAATGGTAGACCTTATATAGAAACCTGCCAGAAGGATAAAACCTGAGGTAGCGGAAATAGCAAACCTACAGGATAAGGAAGAACGACACCCATGAGTGTTAAGAATGGATTTCCAATCACTATTACATGTTTACAGTCGTTGTATTAGAAAGGTAGGATCTTGTTCAAAAACTATGGCAAGACACTTGGTCACTTTTCTTGATAAATGTTATAACTTGGAAGAGTAAAATATGTTATATACCACCACCTTGTATTCCCCTATGTTTCATAATTTGAACTCATGCTCCTTTTATTATCCTTTGATTGATGACCTAATCACCCTAATACACTATTCTAAGAATTATAATACACATAAAGTACAAATCTACACATTAAACCATCTTAATATCATACATTAAACATTTAAACAGGACTTGAAGTTCAATACAATTTCACTATAAAGATCATATACACCTAATGCTTGTTTTTTTACTCCTAAATACCACCTAATCCAGCACTTGAAAGGATTTAAACCATCACTATATTTGTGGAGGGCAATCATCTAATGCTGGTTGATTCAGAAAAAAAATGTTGATGTTCAGATTAAAAATCAGAAGTAATATTCAGATTCTCAACATGAAAGAGCTATTGTTCAAACCACAACATTTTCAATCATTTTTATACAATAGAAGCTGAGGGTAAAAGTTTTTTATCGTTTAGTTAGTTATTCCTTGGGGATCCCTATTGACGTCAACTACTAGGCGACGCAAAAATTAAATTATCAATTACACAAGCTCTAATCTTCTCAACTCAAGTATGAAGTCTACAAAATCTAAACCTGGGACTTTAAAATATTACTGATACACTAAAAATTAACTAAGTTGCCATATATTTCGTTGGACCTGCATTGTTATACCTTATACAAAGATTTGCATACATGTTATCTCAACATGCCTTTAATGTCCTACCTTCTATGATTTAAAATAAAAACACATGAGCAGCATAGGTCTTGAAATGCAAATATTTGGGCATGCATGTTCATAATAGTAAGATTTCATACTTCTCCAAAAAATTGCAACATACCACATGAACTGGGTTGGTGACCTTCCACTCTGCTACTCCAGCACGGATATAGGTATTCCTACTCACATAGATACCTGCAGGACGGTAAATTAATTTCACAAACACAAAACTCACACACACAAGTAACAACATTTGCAACCTACCATCCATGCGAACCCTCGGCCTCGATAGCCACATCTTCCTCCATGAAGAATCATAATTGCTTTGCATAAGCTTATAATTTTCCACGGCACCAGATATCTTTACCAAATTGAACATAAAGTTATGCATATTTCAGATCACTATTCATATAAAATTTTGGTAAACTAAATAGCACATCAATAGCAAACACACCTGCCAGGCTTTTAAGCAGGCATTGCGCCAAAACACAGGGTTACGCACAGTATTCCTCCATTTTCTACAAACACAAGCTGCCTTTCCCAAGTTATATGGAGTCATTCTGGCAAAAATCTACATAAGAAACAATTGTAAAGCAACTTTAGGAGAGTAATTCCGAACTAAAGTTGGATGACAATATAACAAATTGAATAAACAGGTTCAATTCTGAACCTCATCTATATCATGATAACTAAATCCAGTCTAGTGATATAAACCACTTAATTACCAAGCTAATCATGGTTAACATACCTCAAACAATAATTCATCTGGCAAGCATCTATGTATCAGCGACGAATCAACAATCGGTTTACTATATGTGCTACCAAACGGGGCAACTGGTCTCACATTAACCCCATATAAATCTGCAGTCATTCACATGAAAAAAGAACACGTATGAAAAAAGTAACACACACCTCATTTCAAATTAAGTTTCCACCTTTCCATATAAAAATCATCCCATGATCTATATACACCTTCTCAGTCAAGCAAACCCTAAGATATGTTCCTCATTAACATTACCATTCACAAGTTAATTGCAAAGTCCTCTCTAATTTTGGCTAAGGAACCTTCATTGACCCTAAATTGGAACAAAACGATGACTAATTTGATGATAACAAAACAGCATAACGATTGACAAAAGGCAAACAAAAACTATCAACAATGAATCATAACATTGGATCAAAATTTACCAAGCCATGGCCTTCGCGTTATGAAGAACCCTGCAGCCCTCAACTGCGAGGCTGATTCGAGTTCCGCAACGATATTCTTCGCATAATCTGCAACACGAACAATAAACTAATCAATCACAATCATAATACACCAAATTAATCACCAATTAAGATGCGTGTTGAATGAAAGTCCGGAATTGCAGTTTTAGACGTAACAAATTGAATTGCCAAGGGAAAAATTACATGATTTGTGTGGAAATTATTAGAGATTAACATTGTACCTGAAGCCATGATTAACGATGATGATGATGAAGAACCTGGAAATGTTTCGTCATTGGGTGTGCAAATGCAACGACCTAATTAAATGGGAATTCGTGTGTGTGGTTTGTATTAGTACGACCGACTTTGTGTGTCTGCTGGTAGGTTGACCCGGTGCAGTAAACCTGTTGATTAGTTTTTATTAGAATTAATTACCCAAATGGTCATGTGGTTCACTGAAAATAATAGTTTAAGATTTTTTTGTAACAAGTATAGGTATTGTGTTTTCAGTTTGTAACAAGTTAAGATATTAACAGTAATTGATGTTAAGTTTTCAGTTAAATCTAAAAGTATTTTCGTCTTTTTACCTTACATGGATTATTTATGTCATTGGTGGTGGATTATGGGTAGATAGTCACTGATAGAGATAGATGACGGTGGTGAGGAAAATGCACAGGGTGGTGCCCAGTGCTAGAGGACGCTGGTGGTGGCCGGTGTTGGTGGTGGCCGGTGTTGGTGATGGCCGGTGCTGGCGGGCGGTGGTGGTAAAATTAGTAAATGTGTGATCGTATATATATGTGTGTATAACTGTATATGTATGTATGTATGAATATATATAAATTACACAAACAATTTTTTATTTATATTAAATGACACAACCAGTCCCTCTGTTAATACAAATAGTCCTTGTAAAGTGAAAAGACAAAAACAACCTTAGATTTAACAGAAAAATTAACTTCTGTTAATGTTAATACCTTAACTCGTTACAAATTGAAAACACAATACCTAAACCTGTTACCTTTTTTGCATAGTACCCAAACCTGTTAAATAAGATAAACCACAGGGACCATTTATGTAATTAACTCTTTTTATTATTATTAGAGTGTTTTAGAACCCTTAACGGAGAAGTTACTCCGTGAATGATAAATCACCCTCGTGTTTCTTAAATAAAAACTTATTGTTTGTGAATCCAACGATCGCAATAAGGAAGTATTAGTATTAGATTGGTTTCGATTAATGATCGCGGAATTATCATTAATCGTTGTTTAATTGATTTAATAACAAATATCGACAACAGTAATTAAGGATAATAAATGCTCAAACGATATCAACAATATGCAAAGAACAATGTTTTGAATCAAACGTAATTCATTAAAACTGATTAGTGATTACAAAGAATCAAATAATAATTGCTAACTAACTTTTATGCCATGATTGTGTTTATGGTATTTCTGGTGTGAAGATGTGACGACTGCTAGGGTTTTTGTTTTGTTAATCGTGAGAAATGATTTGATGGTGTTTATGTCGCAGTCGATTGCCCTCCACTTGATTTGAAACCTAGGACTCATATTTATAAGCATTTATCTTTCTGTTAAGGAAACAACGAATTTCTTGGAGTCCGTGATTGACTTGTTGACTTGAAACACTTGTATGATACAAGTCTTTGTTCTTCCGCAACTACCTTGTTCTTTCGCAGTTACCTTGTTCTTTCGAAGGAACTTTGTCTTCCGAAGGAACTTTGTCTTCCGATGGTACTTTGTTCTTTCGAAGGAACTTTGTCTTCCGAAGGTACTTTGTCTTCCGAAGGTACTTTGTCTTCCGAAGGTACTTTGTTCTTCCGAAGGAACTTTGTCTTCCGAAGAAGTCTTCACTTTAGTTTTTCCATGTACAATGTAGTTCTTCAGTGAATACCAATGTTCATCCGTAGAAGATCTTCGGATGAAAGTATTGTAAGAAAGATATCTATAGAAGAACAAAAATGTTCATCCGTAGATGTTTCTTACACTTGGTAAATTTCTAAAATTTATCAAGTATAATGTTTGTACCTGCAATCATACACATAAATCAACACTCATATGGGTTAACCTATATACATAATACATACATCAGAATAATGAATTACAAATATTCATTATATGTATTGATTAAAGTTCTAAGCCTATACAAAATGATCTAGAACTATTATTCTTAGATCTAACAATACTCCCCCTTAGGCTTAGACACTTGTAATCGGGCTTTCAGGCTTGACAACTCTTTTACTCTTGCTATCATGTTATTATAGAAGTATGAGACAGCAGTCTTCTGATCATCATACTTGTAGTTGATCTTCATCTTGCTAATCTTCTGTAAAGTTTTAGAGCTTAGACCCAGAAATCTTTTTCTAAGACATTGTTGTTGTGAACTATCTCCAACTCATCTTGCTCTGAGATCCTCAATTCAGATACTTCTTTGATGGTTGATCCTCTCAAAAGCCATGCCTCATATTTTATTCTCTTGTAAGCCTTTGCATGCAGATTATCAATCACTTGAATCATATGAACATATAGGCATAGATCATTCTGAGCTCTTTCATCAGTCAGCTTTGGGAAGAATTTGTCATGTAAGTATGAGGTGTAACTAGGATGGAGTAGCTTGATTTCCACTAGATCAAAGATCCTGATTCGGTTAGCTCTCTTATTCTCTTCATTCCTCATTAGCACAAACTCTTTTGTTTTCTCAACATACCCCCACTCGGTTATGGGATATGTGTATTGATTTCCATCAAAGCTTTTAATGGTTGCTCTCTTCCTGTTTTGGTATCCAACCCTCTTTAAGAACTCATCATCTACCAATGTAGAGGAGTAGGATTTTGATCTTTTCATCCTCTCTTTTCTTCTTTTGTGCTCATCATCTGTTGATGCTAAAAATGCATTGTAGCTTCTACTAATGCTTAGAGTGCATTATTTAAAACTTTTTGATTGTATGGTCTTAATCAACTGATAGAACCATTTATTTCTATTGGACCGTGTTGACTTTTTTTCATGACAATTTGTGCATAAGAACATTTGTAGTTTGAAAAAGTTCATGTATCCTGTAGCCAAGTTGGTGCTCAAGCTCCAATTCCTTCATTTTTGTTTTGTTTGAAAATTCAGATTTTGTGTTTCATGCATTAACTACTCCCCCTAAATTTACGATTAATGATAAAATATTGCATTCATCATAATTTATGAAGTAAAATAGCATGAAAGCCACATGACTGTCCAAAGATTATGCTACAAAACTAAACTAAAAGTAACAAAAGTGATTAAATTTATGACATGCATATAGACACATATACTGGGATCATACTATGACACTAAACTTCTTCCTGATTGAGTTAATTGCAGAAATTTGGCCTAATTGTAGTCCTGATTGCAAGTATGTTTGTCCATTTAAATCCAAGCATGAGTATTGTATCAACTAGGCATGCTGTTTATAATGTTTTCATGTTTAATAGTGATTAACTGTTATGGGCTCTACATTCAATTAACATTAAAGTTTATCAATCGTTTGTAAGTCAATTCATCACTTTTTCACACTTAGAAACTATGTACATTAAGTTATAAATTCTATCTTAAGACAAATTTGATGTCTCATTAATGCTTTGATGCAAAAGCTCTTTGGATAATGTACAGTTGATCATAATGGATTCTTTTAAGAGCTTAGATATGATCATCATCAGGTCACCAGGTCTTTACTTACGTAAAACAGAGGTGCCTTTACCCCAGGTCTTTGTTTACACAAAATAGAGGGATGATGAAGATCATGATCTTTTCACCAGTTGAGTATATATGTACACCATGGTGTTCATAATCCCAGGTCTTTGTTTACACAAACAGAGGGAATATGATTTACAAAGATAGAAGGTATAAAGTGTTTTACATAGTGTGCTTAGGTGTATGAGTTGATCACATCAGGATAAGACTTACTTGCTTGATCATTAAAATGGAGTTTCCTATAGATAGTCACCATTTCATTATGTTAGGCACGCTCTTAGTGTAGTTTCCATTCAAGATGAACCTACTCACATATCAAAGTACTGCTGATCAGATTTAAAGTAAGTTAAGAACTCAGGGAGAAAGCAAAGGCATAGTGTACTATCATTTCCCATATATATGTCATGCTACATTAAAATATACAATAAAGAAAGACAATTTTTTGTATGTTTTTCTAAATGTTTTTGGTTTTATTTATTACTATTTACAAGGACAGTCACATGCTTTCTTTGTTGATGATTGTAAGGTTTCATATAAGGCTGATGCAACCCAAAACATCTAAAGTCTCTCCTGCATGCATGCATAAGTGTACTGAAGTGGAATGCTTCGAAAGTTTCACACTCTTCCTTAGAAAACATTCTAAATGTGAAATCTTTCGAAGCCAAGACCAATATCTTCTAATGCCAAACATGAAGTCTTCCGAAACTTCAAAGACAAAGACAAAGTCTTTCAAAGCCAACTCTTGAAGACATATTTCTTCTAAAGACTTTTAAACACATGCTATTATCTGATGTACCTTTACCATAAAGCTGGACCACCTTTCCGCTGCAACTCTGATTAGACACCAACTTTACATGAGTTGGTGAAAGGTCCATGCTTTTGGTAACTGTACATTGAGGTCTTGAGTCTATACTTTCTACTTTATGTACTTTTATCCTTTTTGTATTATATTAGGATGTGAGCTATGGCATGTCATAGTCACTAGTCTGTTAGGAGACCATGTACGTACGAAGTACTAATTGATAATGCATGTATACCTAATCAAATAGTGTGGAATCCTATTCGATTGGCGATCCAATTAGTGAGAACGCAGTTTCGATCAATCTAAAGATTAATGAAACGTTATGAACGATTAGAACACGATCAACTGTGAACTATGAAGTTGGAACAAGTTCTCTGGAGTCTCTGGACGGCTAGGGTACGTATGTGAGTCGAAATTCTTGAAGTGTTACGTTTTCCCACGAATTAGGTGGTATTTATAGGTTAGGGTTTGTCAATCGTACGACTGAACCATTAGCATGGTTCAGTCGTGCGACTGAATCATGCGATTGATCCATACGCACGACTAAAGG
>BJCM01110960.1:0-14490 GCA_018326385.1 Flaveria bidentis | reverse complement strand
TTGAGCCGGTGATGGTGGCCACTGGTGGTGGGGGTTGCCGGTGGTGGTGGCCGCTGGTGGTGGGGGTTGCCAGTGGTGGTGGCCGCTGGTGGTGGGGGTTGCCGCTGGTGGTGGCAGTTGGTGGTGGGGGCTGCCGGTGGTGGTGGTCGTTGGTGGGGGCCTGCCGGCTGTGGTGGCCGCCGGTGGTGGTACCGCTGGTGGTTATATATATGTGTGTATATGTATAGTATATATATATATATATGTGTGTATGAAATTACAAAAACACACCTTCATTTATAATAAACGGCACCAACAATCCCTTTAATTACACTAGTAGTCCTTGTAAATTAAAAAGACAAATATGCTGTTGTATTTAACAGAAAAACTAATGTCCGTTAGTCTTAATACCTTAACTCGTTACAAAATTAAAACACAATACCTCAACCTGTTACAAAAAACCCTTAGTACCCAAACCTGTTATTTTGTATAAACCACAGGGACCATTTGCATAATTAACTCTAATTAATTAGACAATAAAACATGTAAATACTTGTACTTAGTATTTTAAATGCGACTCATAAAGCACTTATGTATCCATCTATTTTTTCTCTCTCGTATCATCTAATAAATCTATAAACTCTAATAAAGTAAACTTTCTAAAGCCACATGTCATTCTTTAACCCATCTATTTAACACTTGTTATTTTTATAAACATCATCATTTTATTTTTCCTCTAAAAGGGTATATAGTAATTTAAATATTAGAACTAATTTCTTTCTCTTAGGATCAATTTTATTAATTGTAATATTTATCTCTCATCTTTATATTTTACATTCAATGTATCTTTTTAAAAATAGATTTTATTAAGAAAATAAAAAATCACATTTTATTTAAAATAGAAGTAATAATAAAATATTTTTATATAATATAAAATTTTCAAAAACACTAAACATTTTTTAAACAAAATATTTTAAATTTGTCCATTTTAGAAAATTATAAAAATGTAAACTTTTCTAAAAAAAATCTTATTAAAACAAGTAGGATAATTACAAACCAGAGTTTTTAATAAATAAGATTTTAATAAAAATGAATTCTTTTATAAAAGAATCTTAATATTAATGTTTAGAATTAAAACTATTTAAATAAGATAGTTAAAAAATAATATAATTGTTTTTTTTCTTGAACTAATATGTATATAAATTTATATCTTATATTAAAATAGCGTACTGTAAATCATTGTGTTTATTACTAATTATAATATATTTAATAAATGTAATTTTAGCTTATTTATCTATATATCTATCTGTCTGTTTGTCTATCAATCTATCTATAACAAAAAAAATAAGATAATGCGTGATGCAATCGTAAGCCTCATCATACTAACTTTCTTATTTCTTTCTATTATTATAACTAATATTGAATACTAATAATATTACTCATACCATTTTCAAATTTAAATACATATAATATAATAATTTGAAAATCTATTTATTTTAAATTAGAAACACACTTTTTTTAAAAAAGCAACGAACTTTAAAAAACCATTTTACTTAAAATAAAATGTTTAAAAACCATATTTTTTATAAAAAAAAGTTTAAGAAAAATATATTATTATTTATTTAATTAAAGTAACTATATATAAGTAACTATAATCATATTTTATCTTCAAGCATAATTTTATAATTCATAATATTTTTACTAATTATTTAATAATTTATTTATTCAACCCGTGTAATGCACGGAGTACTAACCTAATCATACATAAGTTTTTATTAATAATTATTTAAGGCTAGTGTGTTTCTCTTAGTTCTCTACTAATAATTGCTTCTTTGTATGATACGCTCCATATGTTTACATGTATGTGTGTTATGGAAAGTGTGTGCATTTTAATATAATGACCTGTCTAGATATATTTTGATGTGATTGTCATAACTATAAGATATTTGTTACAATGAATAGGTTGTTAATTTATCATCACAAGAGAACTTTTGAGGCGAGGTGATCTCCACCATATGTCTTATTATTATTTTGAGTTTAAAGACATGCAAGTAATGTTTTAAAGTTATAAGTAGAATTGATTTCCATGTATCTAAGTATAATGATATGATTTGTGTTTGCCTGCTTTATCCTCTAAATTTCGATACTTTATTATTTATGAGATTATTGATTAGTTACTATGTAGTTGCATGTTGATTAGTCTTGATATTTAGATATTATATATTATGTTAGCTTGGAACATGTTGCTTGATTTGGGTATAAATTTCAAATGTAAAGAATATGAAAAAAAAATCTTTGAAAAGAAGTTTAAGTGTTAGTTTTGTTTGTTTTTATCAGATGCTTGAATGATCAAACAATGTATCCGGGAATTCTCAAGGGGGATATGGAGGAACAGTGAGGCTGAGGGAAAGAGCGGTCGCAAATCTCACAAGTGAATTCATAAGTAAGTGTATGTGGTGGCTCCTAAACGAACTTCTCTCTTACACCTAATGGCAACGCCTGATCGTTTTTTAATAGTAGAGGTGGAGGGGTACCGGCCATTCATTTCTTTTATTTGTCTCGCTATACAAGACTTGATGTATAGTTTCCGCTTCCATGTAAAGTGTTAAGCTATCTAGAGGGCCTGGTGATGGAATGCGGTCGATACAAGACATATATCTTTCTCTTCGAAAGACCTAAATTTTAAGGAATTTTAAGTGTTAGTTGTGTTTGTTTTATCAAAATACAATTGTTTAAGATAGCAACTTTAAGGCCATTATATTTTTAATATTCATTTTTCAATAATAACTAGCATATTATTTATGTACTTGACACTTATTTCTTTTTTATAAATTACTAGCCGAGCTAAATTGGTTCGATGAGTATTAAATAAAATACAAAATCTTGTAATTGACAATCACACACCCAAAATTTCCAACATAAAAAAGATACTAGTGATACACCACTCATTCATAAAGTAAAATCATAAATAGATACAGAGCATTCACAATCCGTTCCCTATATTATTGTGAGTGTGTTTCTTATATTATATGGTATGATTATAAGTGGTTATGAGTAATGATATGAGAAATTTGCTGTTCAATTTGTATTATGGGGAAACACTGTTCAAAACACTATAATATTTTTAATATATTTTAAGTGGTTGTGGATGAAGGAGAGATAAAAAGTAATAGAAAAAAGTTGAAAAGTAAAAAGAAAAAATAATAATTTTTAATATAACTATATGAAAAAAATATGAAGAATAGGTTGTGAATGCTCTAACACAATTAAATCCGGATAATTTGTAGCTAAAGATTATGATTTAATGATTCTAGAAGACAATTGGGCTTGTCGTGGGTGTTTTTTTATTCTAATGGGCTGGGCCATTACACCACACGGTTGTACCCATAGTAATAATAATATACGTGGGCATCACGCAACCATGATAAACCGACTCTAATAACATATTTATACCTCTTGTATTTGCTTATCACCACCACTTAAAATTTACATTGATCATCATCATCGTCATGTCAAAGGTAAAATCAATCACACTTTAAACCATTACACCATTTTTAATCGTTCTTCTGTTCGATCGCTATCACTTTTTCTCGTTGATCGACCGGCGTTTTTTTCTGATTTTGTTGATTTGATACATTATGCGTTTGAATCGTTGTCAGTTTTATTGATTAAATTCGTCAAACATGAAATGTTAGGGTTTAATCGATATCTTTGTTGATTAATTTGGTTTGAGTTTGGTTTTAGGCTGATAACAGGAACTCCTTCGCGATCAAATGTGACAGAATCGATGGTATGTGTGTTCAGTTGATTAACTTAAATAGTTACATGCAATTTGTTTCTTTTTCATTTAGCTTATTCTATATTGATTTGTCATATTCTCTTACAATGCATGTCTTATGAGTTTATTTACTTGCAAAATTGCGTTTCGTTATATACTGTTGGTTTTCTAGGGATCTGAATAATGGTAATGGTATGCAATGTTGACTGTCTGGTGTTTATAAATTAAAATCTCAAATTTGTTCTTCATTTAGTTCTGATTAATGGTATGCACTGTCTGGTGTGTTGGTTTATCTCAAAATTGCTCTTCATTTAGTACTCAGTAAGTGACATCTTTCACAAAATAGAAGCAAAATCAATACAATGTATTGTTACATGTATAATGCAGATATGACATCCATTTTGGAGATTTTAATCCTATTTTTATAAAATCAATACAATGTTATATTAGGGTATGGAATTCTATATTCTGGTATTTAGTGGAGATATTTATGATTTCAGGTGTTAGTGCATTATTTTATAAGAGGGATAAAAGAAGCAGATATGGAAGTGAAAGTTGGGAATCATCTCATCATAGAAGAGAGTACAAAGATTATGGGAATAAAAGAAGCAGATACGAGAGTTCAAGAAAGGCGCCTGGTATGTTTAGTGTGATTTTTTAAGAATCATTTGTTTGTGAGAATAAATATAGCTCTGCTCAGCTTTTTAACTAAGTGAGCTTTTGGTTTTTAAATTAATGAAGTGTGTTTGGGTGTTGTAGGTAGATCTGATTGGGAGTATGGAAGATGGGAATGGGAAGATACACCAAGGCGTGATAGTAGTTCAAATGGTAGTAGACTTTTTCACCCTTCACCATCACCAATGCTAGCTGGTGCTTCACCTGATGCACGATTAGTATCCCCTTGGCTCGGGAGCGATACTCCTCAATCTGGTAAGTTGATAATGTCATTTGGTATTCATCCTGAGTTGCATTTATTCCCAATATTATCCTTCTAGACGTGATATTATTAGTCCAGTTCGGGTGGTAGATTAAAATGAACTTTGACTGATTTTAACAGGGCTTGGTGCTTCTCCATGGATAGTGTGGCTCCTTCACCAGTTCCAATTAGGGCATCTGGATCACTTAGATCATCAACTTCAAGATTTGGCAGAAGGTCTCAAGTTTAACAACCACTTTCTGCACAGACTTCACTACCCTCTGAGGTTTACATTTTCGCTTCGTTTTTGTTTTCTAAGTTCCAACAAATTAAGCATCTGGTATTTTGTAAATTGTTTGACCTTTTACAATGTCGTATATACAGGGTGAAGAAGCTGAGAAGGAAAAGTTTATTAATCCAGACATAAGTGAGAGTATGCAATTGGAGATGGAATACAATGCTGATCGTGCATGGTAAGTTTATATACTAAACTAAGATACATCAATAACCTCTGGGAATGAAGTTGAATGATGATTATTGATTCATTATATGTTTTCTAACATGTGCTTATAAGGGTACATGTTAACTAGCATTTAGTATTCCCTCATATTTTCCCTTGTGACTTATTCTTCTATTATACAATGGTTTGCATATTCACTGTTGCCACGCATTTTGAGATCAAGTCCAAATGATCGAAAATTTGTTTATATTTGGTCAAAGATGCATAAAACCTTCATGTTTTTTCAACCTCTTGAAAAGAATTACAATATCTTCAAATATTAATTATCTTATTTATTTTGTAATAATAGAACAGTCTATGTGAAGTTCTGATTTGATCAGTCATCACATGGATACTTTAAAAGTCATATTGATGAGTTGAGCATTCTAAAAAAGTATATTATTATATGCTTAATGCTGGAAGTTTCAAATATTTCGACTCAAGATTCTATGTATTGCAACTTGATCAGTCATTTCTTATGGTTTTGCTGTACATACTGCTTTTAGTGCTTAAATTATTAACCTATCTGTAATCATAGGTATGATACAGAAGAAGGCAACACTATGTTTGATGCTGACAGCTCATCATTTTATCTTGGTGATGACGCTACTGTCCAGAAGAAAGAAGCTGAGCTGGCAAAAAGACTGGTATGTGTAATGTTTGCTACTATCTTGGTACACCACTTCTTTACTTGAACTTTTTTGGGGACTCTCGGTTGGAATGGAACGGGTTAAAGAATGAAATGCGTCCACTGCGTTCCCTTATCATGTTTTGTTGTCATTTGAATGAAAAGGGTCATTCACTTGTGCTGTTTGTTTTGTATGTTCATTTAACTTTTTCTAGTCGAACCATCATTTTACATGACATTTTCAGAAAGAGAATAAATTATCCATTTATTTGATATTTTGTTAAATAAATATTGTTTTAAGTATCACTTCCCACATTATATGCATCTGGATGTATAGTTTCACTTTTTGTTAGTGCATTATTTAACAAAAAAACACAAAACTAAATATGAAATAAAATTTGAACTAAATAAAAGATTAAGGGACTTCAAATAAAGATTATAACAAAAAAATATGACTTATGTAGGATACATAAAAAATTAAAAAAAAAGTTTTATTTAATTTTTATTGAAACTTTTAGAAGTTTGTGTTAATAGTTATTTAAGAAAATTAAATTATTGGTGAGGTTTATATTTTCTTCCATTCCTTGAAGGAATTTAAGTTAATCTCATGCCTATGTAATAACGAGTCATTATAACAAGTGTTATTCATTCCATTCCTACTGCAGGGTGTGAAGATTGTTATAAGTTTGTGGAGGGATTTTTATTTGGATATTTATGGTCTAATTTGGTGCTCTATGTTTGGGTTGTAGGTTCGAAGGGTTGGAACCCAAATGACACTTGCTCAAAGCAAAAAGCTATCTCAGCTTACTACTGATAATGCTCAATGGGAAGATAGACAGCTTATGAGATCTGGTGCTGTTAGAGGTACAGAAGTGCAAACAGAATTCGATAATGAGGAAGAACACAGGGTGATTCTTCTTGTTCATGGTATGAACTCCTTACCTTTTTGCAAGAATTTTAAGAATTTGTGCTTACCTTCTAAGGTGTTTGCGATTGTTTATAATTGGCTGCTCTGCTTATTGAGTTTTCAAAAGTACATTAATTGTTAACTTGAAAACTTACTATGATAATCTGTTTTCAATGATGTTCTGTGATTGTTTATTTGAACTGGTGGATTTATAATATCATGTGTACCGTACCCTTGAGACGAAATAAGCTGTAGTGCTAGCGTGCTGCTTATAAGCATAAGCGTAGTCTATTCAGTCCCAAACTTGTTTTTAGTTCATATACTTAAGTTGATGCAGCTGAAGCTATGGATTGAGTTAGTAAACGTGTTTTCAGATGTTTGTGGGGTTGGCTATCTTTTTATCGGGCAATAATTAGACCACAAAGAGGATTAAGAGAAATATTTTGACACTAGTGTTTTTAATAGTAAGTTAAATTTAAACTTCCTATCTATAGGAGAAACGTTCTTGCTCTCCAATTATGAGATTGGAAGAAGGCAAGGCTAGAAACTTAAGGACGGTTAGTCTAATATTTCTTGCCACGCAAGCCATGTTGCTTGCTGAGCAAGCAATGATGAAAATGATAGAATACTTTAAAATAAAAGGTAAGAGATAAATCCAAGAGTTTTCTAAAGTATTAATAAAAAATAGTCATGTTCATAAGCAATACCCAAGTGTGGTGGCCAAGGATTTCTCTTTATTGGTCAAAAATGCACCACAGGTCATATAAAAGACCCTTGGTGATCTTTTATTTCCCCTATAACTTAGAGTGACTAACTCACTTGCATTTTTTTTATCTTAGATACAAAACCTCCATTCTTGGATGGAAGAACTGTGTTCACCAAACAAGCAGAACCCATAATGCCCTTAAAGGATCCAACATCAGATATGGCAATTATATCAAGAAGAGGTTCAAATCTTGTTCGTGAAGTCCATGAAAAACAAAGTATGAATAAATCACGTCAACGGTTTTGGGAGCTTGCTGGTTCAAAACTTGGTAATATTCTCGGTGTTGAAAAGTCAGCAGAGCAGGTATCTATTGGTGTTATGTTTTATTTATTAGTGCTTAATATATGTTTTATGAATGGGATAATGTATGTGCTAGCCACCCAACACTCAAGTATTCAAGTTTTTTTCATTAAGGCCATCCATATATTGAAACTACTTTGTAAGCCACCCAAGTGTGCATCTGGATCTCCGATCTCCTTATACAAAGCTGGCCGACAAACATGCTTAATTATGAAAATGCCCTTACATCTTTTGTGAAGACAACAATATCCTTGTATTGGCCAATCATTTTTATGGGGTTCTATTGTCTTGTCAAAGCTTTTAAGGGCATTTTCATCATCAATCATGTTTTTAGCCGGTTTAGTCTATTAGGTATAAATGAAATTGAATACATACTTAAGTGGCTTATAAAGTAGGTGTCCTACACTTGCATCATCCCTTGAATTAACGTTATAGATAATTTTTGTATATTTTGTGAAATGACAAATAAACACACCTTATTTTTTACATTGATCCATTGCTATTTATATAGACACCCGGGTAGCCGGGTATTTTGTCTTCTTAGTTTAAAGGCATCTTTGTTCTTTGGCATTTTGTTAGCCATATCTGGTATAATACAGTTTGGGTGGTATGCCAAGTAGTTTCAATACATAAGTGTGCCTTTATGAAAAAATTTTAAGATGCATGGGTGGCCTCCATATACATTATCATCCATCCTTATCAAGATAGCACACTATTTATTGTTTAATATAATTTTTTATTTACATGTCAGATTGATGCTGATACGGCTGTAGTTGGTAAAGATGGTGAAGTTGATTTTAAGGAAGAAGCAAAGTTTGCTCAACATCTGCAAAAAGGTGAAGCAGCAAGCGACTTTGCGAAGTCAAAATCACTTGCACAACAACGACAATATCTTCCAATATTTTCTGTCCGTGATGAATTACTGCAGGTATGATTTTTATTTGCGGATATTGTATACCATTTATCCAATTGATTCTCTTTCTGAGGAGTAAGCATCATTAAAATTTTAACATGAAGTAATCTATAATATTATGTTTTATTAATTAATAATTAAAACAAATAAATATATACACATGGGAAATCAATTCTAGTTGTTATCTAATTCCTGTTCTGTCATATTTTAAGAATATCTCAATCTAATAGTATTATTTAAAGTTATAATAATTATTAAGGAGAAAACAAGATACTGATAAGCTTCCGTTCAGGATTTTATCAAAAATCAGTTCTGGGTTCCGGCTGGACAGGAGTAGGTTCTTTATCGTTCGTTCTGCATCAGTTTATCTTTTCCAAACATCAAATAACAATTTTAAATTAAAAAAAAGAACAGTCTCAAGCCATTTTTTTCTATGGTTTTTCTCATCTTTCAACACATGTAGTCTAGAAGAACGATTATAGTTTGAACTTTGATCTCATCATCTATTCCTTCTTTTAATTGCAAAACAGGTGGTGAGAGAGAATCAGGTGGTGGTAGTTGTAGGTGAAACTGGTTCTGGAAAAACAACACAATTGACTCAGGTAACTAGACCCACTTGGTTTATTAATTCATGGGATAATGTGTGGGGAGGCCAGGAAACCGTGCAATCTTTTTCATTAACCCAACAACTGGAACTACTTTATAGGCCATACTAATATGTATCTGGTTCCCTTTAATCCTCTGTTTACTAGACACAGGCTTGATGAGCAACATCTTAATGGTTTCTTGTTTCTTTTTCTATTTTGTAAAGTAAGAAATTGCCCAATATATAAATGTTTGAAAGAGATGTTAGTTCAACATGTATTGTGTCAGATTTGGTATTAAACAGATCTAAATATGTGCTTGGGTGACCTAAAAGTAGTTTTTAGCAGTTTGGTGGCCTCCTAATATATTATCCCTTTAGTTCACTGATATCATCAATGTTGGTGTTCTATCAACATTGTCAAACCTTTATTTTACTTGATTTTCTAATGTTTTCATATTAATATGCAGTATCTACATGAAGACGGATTTACAAAAAGTGGTATAGTTGGTTGTACTCAACCAAGACGTGTGGCTGCAATGAGTGTTGCTAAAAGAGTCAGCGAAGAAATGGAAACTGAACGTGGAGATGTGGTTGGTTATGCTATCCGTTTCGAAGATGTGACTGGGCCCAAGGCTGTTATAAAGGTAAGTCAATCTCTAATTAATCCTTGTACAAAATCTTCCTTTCTCTTTCACCTGCTAGGATCACAAATTATTATTTTACGCTTCAATCTGAATATTAGTAAAGATGGATTTAAATGCTTATGGTCTTTCATTTGCAGTACATGACTGATGGTGTTCTTCTGCGTGAGACATTGAAAGATGCAGATCTTGACAAATATCGGTAAGTATTGTCAAATTATGGACCTGATTATCTGTGCAATATATAATTAATATATGATTTAAATAAACTTGTCTAAGTTTGCATGCATTATTGCAGTGTTATTGTGATGGACGAAGCCCATGAGAGATCATTGAGCACTGATGTTCTATTCGGGATCCTTAAGAAAGTGGTTGCAAGGCGTCGAGACTTCAAGCTTATTGTGACTTCCGCCACCCTCAATGCACAGAAGTTTTCCAACTTCTTTGGGAGGTAATTGCAATGTTTCTTATGTTTCTATATTTAGAGCATACATGTTATGTATAGGTCGCATAATGACATGATTTGGTTTGGGTTATGCAAGTTCTAGATAGTTTTTATTCTTAAAAATAATAGTGTCAAATATGATTATGGTTTATTATGTTTTTATAATAATTTGATTCTGTGAATTGATTTACGAGGTCCTGTGCCTAAAATTTTTGGGTAAACAGATCATTTTGACTCATCTCTTGTCAAGGTTTTTTTTTTTATTAATTTCACCTGTATGACCTCTTGAGAGAGAAAAGATAATCCCTTCTGACATATTCTTAAATCATAAGTAATGGGGTGGATTTGCCATCTCCAGATTATCATGTCAATATGACAGTAGTATTGTCTATGGTAATGTTTGTACTGTATAACTAACAATTAAATTACTTTTTTTACAGTGTCCCAATCTTCCACATTCCTGGGAGGACATTCCCAGTTCAAACTTTGTACACTAAAACCCCTTGTGAAGATTATGCTGAAGCCGCTGTAAAGCAAGCAATGACGATCCACATCACCAGCCCGCCGGGCGACATACTAATATTCATGACAGGTCAAGATGAAATCGAAGCCACCTGCTATGCCCTATCAGAACGTATGGAACAGCTTGTTTCAACCACAAAGGCAAAAGTGTCCAACCTATTAATCCTCCCCATTTACTCCCAACTCCCAGCTGACTTGCAAGCAAAAATCTTCCAAAAACCCGAAGATGGGGCCCGAAAATGCATTGTGGCTACAAACATTGCAGAAACATCGTTAACCGTAGATGGAATATATTATGTTATTGACACTGGATATGGTAAAATGAAGGTGTATAATCCCCATATGGGTATGGATGCTCTACAGGTATTTCCGGTCAGCCAGGCTGCTGCTGATCAACGGGCTGGTAGGGCAGGTCGGACCGGGCCCGGGACTTGCTACCGTCTTTATACAGAAAATGCTTACCAAAATGAAATGCTCCCACAGCCCGTCCCTGAGATTCAAAGGACAAATCTCGGGAACATTGTTTTGTTACTTAAATCGCTTAAGATCGAAAACTTACTGGATTTTGATTTCATGGACCCGCCACCACAGGATAATATTTTAAACTCTATGTACCAGTTATGGGTTCTGGGTGCATTGAGTAACACAGGGAGTTTACCTGATCTCGGGTGGAAAATGGTTGAATTCCCACTTGATCCACCTTTATCCAAAATGTTGTTGATGGGAGAACAATTAGAATGTCTGAATGAAGTGCTAACAATTGTCTCGATGCTCTCAGTCCCGTCTGTATTTTTCAGACCCAAAGACCGAGCAGAGGAAAGCGATGCTGCTAGAAAAAAATTCTTCGTGCCTGAATCTGATCATTTAACTTTACTGAACATCTACCAACAGTGGAAGGCTAATCAGTATCGTGGAGATTGGTGTAACGATCATTATCTACAGGTAAAAGGACTAAGAAAAGCCCGAAAAGTGAGATCACAGTTGTTAGACATATTAAAGACGTTGAAGATTCTGCTTACCTCTTGCGGGCCTGATTGGGATATAGTAAGAAAAGCAATATGTTCAGCTTATTTTCTTAACGCTGCAAGACTAAAAGGAGTCGGAGAATACGTGAGTTGTAGAAACGGAATGCCGTGCCATTTGCACCTGAGCTCGGCTCTTTACGGGCTGGGCTACACGCCTGATTATGTAGTGTATCATGAGCTCATTCTGACGACAAAAGAATACATGCAATGCGTTACTTGTGTAGAGCCACAGTGGTTGGCTGAATTGGGGCCTATGTTTTTTTCGGTTAAGGATTCTGATACATCGATGTTGGAACACAAAACGAAGCAAAAAGAAGAGAAATCGGTTATGGAAGAAGAAATGGAGAATCTAAGAAAACAACAAGCGGAAACTGAGATTAGAAATAAGGCAAAGGAGAGGGAAAAGATGAAGAAACAGCAACAAACAATCTCCATGCTTGGGTTGAAGCAAGGTTCTTCCACATATCTCAGACCTAAAACTAAAAGATTGGGTTTGTGAAAACATTTTATTTGGCTGTATGAATATACTGTACAAAAGGGAAGGGATAGATGTTCTAATTGATATAGTATCTTACACTAGAACTAGTTGGATTTCAACGTTGTACAGCATTTATTTTTGGGCTCTGATTAATATGTTTACTTCACCAGAGAATTGCGGATGTTGTCCAGATTTAATATGTTCTTATTTTTTATCAATTTGTTTTTATGGATTATATTAATTTAGATTCTGTTCATGCATTCTGGTTTAAAAAGTAATAGAATTATAACTGTATGATTTAGAAATGATCAGGAATAGTGATTCCTCCTCCATAAAATTATAATTATATGATTTAGCGGCAAATTGACCGTAGTCTCCACAACCACCTCAAGACCGTCATCCGTGGTAGATTTGCTTACTACAGGTACTTTATTCCTCTTAATTTGTTTTTGGTTTTTTTAGGTCTCTCAGTTTTAATTCAGAATTCATATGTTTGGCTGATGGGTTTTCAAAAAAGTTTCTAATATCACTCTTTCATGTGGGTTTTTGCTTTCAGTGACAGAAAAATGGAAGAAGATGAAGCTTTGACGATGTGAATTTGGAAAAGCTTCTGATGTCGATATTACAGATAATAAGGAAAGTTGAAGATGAGAATTCAAAATTCAAATTTTCCCTTTATCCACGTCCATAAGTATGTGTATCAATCTGTTATATTTTTCCAATATTATCCCCTGTAACTTTTCCTTATCATTCTTGTATTGCTCTATAAAGAATCTTGATACATGTTCAAAAGAAGGTACCCAATTACAATTCTTTGATACCATTATAGTCAGCTCTTTGACGTGGGGTTTCATTTCAGTGACAGAATAATGGAAGAAGATGAAGGTACGAGGATATGAATCTGCGACTTTGGCTGTTTAGAAGTGTTTTTGTACCGTCAATTGATCCTAAGGTTGTTAGCTAATTAGTCTTTTTTTATCAGTGTTTGATCATTGATGGTACTGAGACTACCATTAGGTGAGGAGGAAGAGGATGATTGTGAAACTATTAGTCATTCATCCAAGCAAAGAATTGTCTCATCAAAGTGAGTGATTAAAATTTTATTAACTTTCTCAGTTATATTTATTTATATTTCAAGGCTTGCTTGAAATGTGATTCTTGCGCTTCCGTCTCAAGACTTAGTTTTGTCATAGGAACCAATATCAGGAGCGGAACCACGTTCATCTTTTATGGGGTCAAGTGAACCCATTAAAACCTTCTTTTATGCATAACACTTATATTAGCATGTATGGATGAAGCCATGAGCTTTTTGAGAGTGAACTCATTCAAAAACTTTGCATGAATAAATAAATAAAGAAGATGAAGGTAGTTGGATTGGTTTAACTCTATTTGATTATATACCACACACCAAGTTTCAATACCAAGCATCTGTTAGTTTCTTTTATGTGTGGGTGGGTGGGGGTGTGTGTGGGGGGTTTAATAAAAGGAGGGTTTTTGTATCCTAAAGTAATATAAGTGTGTAGTTGTGTACAATGTTAAACAAATTTAACTATTCTGATGTGTACAAAATACTAGGTTGTTTTAGGATGTCAAATAGGGGGTGTAAATGATTTAAGGACACAAGGCTGCTCATGCGCTATGTTAGGACTCAAGCGGCGCAGCGGAGCGGAACTAACACACGAACACGCACAAACGATTATCATGCAAAAATAGAACAATAAATGTCACACCCCCGTTAAAGCGGAAACACGAGGATGCAACGAGACGGGATCGTCATAACACATGGTATACGATAGAGAAACAATGTAAATATGATGACAAGCGTGTCATGACGTCACCCGAGCACAAATGGAGACTTGTGTCGCGTTAGTCAATATTCACGACAACATAGCCATAAGCACAACATATAAATGATCACATAATCAATTAGCATGACATTGTTTAATTTCTCACAACCCGGGAACAAGTGTCAAACATGCAAAGTATGATTCAGACTACAACAATGATTACAAACGTAAGTTTGTACAAAAATGTTTAGTCTCAAAATGCATCCTAGGGTCTCCTCTACAAGGCAGCACTCCTAGATCTTCAGCTATCATGATTACCT